>VZZY01000822.1:948132-1047544 GCA_013400335.1 Eurystomus gularis
TGGGAGACCCCCCTGCAGTGCTGGGGCAGCTCTGGAGTCCTCAGCACAGCAGAGACATGGACCTGCTGGAGCGGGGCTAGAGGAGGCCCCAGCAATGGTGCGAGGGCTGGAACCTCTGCTGGGAGGCCAGGCTGGGAGAGTTGGGCTTGTTCAGCCTGGAGAAGAGAAGGCTCCGGGGAGACCTTCTGGTGGCCTTGCAGTGCTTCAAGGGGCCTGTCAGAAAGCTGGAGAGGGGACTTTTTATCAGGGAGTGTAGTGAGAGGATGAGGGGTGATGGTTTTAAACTGAAAGAGGGAGATTCAGACTCTAAGGAAGACATTTTGTATACCGAGGGTGGTGAGAGCCTGGCGCAGGCTGCCCAGAGAGGTGGTGGCTGCCCCCTCCCTGGCACCATTGCAGGTGAGGTTGGCCGGGGCTCTGAGCAACCTGCTCTGGTTGCAGATGTCCCTGCTCCCTGCAGGGGCTTGGACAAGGTGAGCTTTAAAGGTCCCTTCCAACCCAAACCATTCCATGACTCTGTAAGGGCAGCGCTGACGGCACCAGCCAGCGAGGACTGCCGCCAGGTCACTTCTCACACCTTTGCAGGCTGAGCCCAGCAGGGATGGACAGAGCCTCTGGCTGATGTAGGAATAAAAGAAGTCACCCATTTCCTCAACAGTAGCCTCACCATGGTGTTTTAGAAAAGCTCAAACCTCTCTTTCATGTGAAGTAAGAGAGCGTTTATTGGGTAAATCTAGTTGGTGTGTTACCAAAAATAAGATAATTTGAAGCGAGGGGAGCAAATCCACCCAGTGCTGCTGTGGCCGTGTCACTCACAGCCTGGCCCTAACGCTGCGCACGGAGAGGTCCTGCCGTCCCTGGTCCTTGGTCTGGGCACCCACCGGGACCAGGCCTGCGGGACTCCAGAGGGAATGAGGGAGGAGCACGGCTCCTCTCCATGAGCATCACCCCAGCGACGTGTCGGGATGAGCGGGAAGAGCCGACGCAGCCAGGAGGAGTAACAGTGCTTGAAAAACATCATAATTACCAAAGAACAATAAATACTGATTTTATAAATGCATATTTGCATCTAGTTTTATTGTAAACATTGAACTATCCAGGCAACAATTTTCGCCTGGTTGCGTTTTTCTTATCTTAAGCTGTCAAGCTTCTAAACAAGCCCAACGGTGAGATCAAACAGGTCAAATTTGAGGGAAGAGCTCTGCCTGACAGCAGTTTCTGATTTGCAAGGCCTCATCTGCCCTCAGCGAATACCCCAAGGACTACATTTTTTCCTGCTGCAGATCCTGATAGGATAAATGAAGCCAATCAAGTATCTGCTATAGATTTATGCTCTTTGGAAAAATAAACCCTCGGTGCCCACTGAACAATTCAGTGGGAGGCGTGGGGAAGTCTAAGAGCTAAGCCGGCATTATTTCCAGTCATTTAAGTATCGCAGAGAAATCTTATAACCCACCATAGGAAAACAGAAACTTAGCCGTAAATTGCTCTGTCCAGGCTTGCAACCGCAGCGTGAAGTAGCTGTGAGCAGCCTCTTAACTCAGAGTCCCAGATGTAATATGCAAGTTAACGCTGCGTTAACATTACTCGTTAATATAAAATGAAACAAGTCAATGCTTTGGGGGAAAAACACCGTTTCCCCTGTTTGCCTCAAGCTCTCGAAGCCCCGGTGTTCTGTGCCACCAGCGGCAGCCTGCAGAGCTTCCCACATCATTGCTTCACCCCAACTAATTACAGTTTACCTTCTGCAGATTACAACGTGGGATTAATATTAAGCAACAGAAGTCCCGCTCAGCACCAGCCTGGTCCTGAAAAGTGCTGAGCATCGTACAGGGGAGTTTTCATTCAGCACTTCCTCATAAGTAGGCTAAAACTTAATAACTTCTATTTATAATAAAAAATTATTATTGTACTTTCTTAATAGCTCCAGGTTTGGGGAGGGTTTTTAAGTTCTTCCCATAAATCAGCCCCCAAAGGAATCACTGTGTCCACTACAGCGGGTGTCAGAATCAGCAGAATCTGCAGGAAACGTGCAGAGTTCACTAGAAAAGACAGCGTAATTTTAGGATGTTCAGCAAGTGGAAGCCTGGGGGAGGCACCGCTCTGCTGGTGTCGTGCAGACGGACACTACACCCTGACACATTACAGATGTGCCCAAACTGCACCCAATTCTGCTGCTCCTAACGATGCTGCTGGGGTGCCGGGGGACCAGGCCTGGCTGTGCTGGGCACCAACTCCCGGCTGAGGGACAGTGCCAGAAATCCCGGCTGAGCTCCAGGTGCCAGAGGCATTTACACGGGTGCTCAGCTTCCGAAGGCTGATGATTTCCTTCAGCGCTGGGGGATGTGTTCACCGGGGTCTGGGCTGATTCAAAATTAGAGAGGTGTATGCGGCAGATCCGGGGGACAGCCGGTAGCAAAGCCACGGTATTCACATTCACGTGCCTTTCCCATCTTTTAAAGACTTGTCACGGTAGCGAGGCTGCCTGGAGGTTAAATAATTCAAAGTTTTCAACACAACACTGCTGCCGTGCTCGTGTCCTGCTGCAGGGGTGTCGGTCCTGGTCAGGCGGCGCAGATCTGGCAGGGCTGCAGGCCGCTCTCGTTGCACGCCGGACACCGGAGAGCCCTGTAGGACTCTCTGAATCTGTTTGCCAGCATCGAAAACTTGCTGCCGTGGCACAGCGAGCAGGGAGCAGAGCCTGACCCTTTGCACTGGGAGCAACCACGCTCAGCATCTCCTTCCTGAAAGAGATGGATCATGAAAAAAAAATGTGTTATTGGGTGTCAGACACCAAAGTCAGTAACACACTTGAAAGAGGGGAATTCTGTCTTCTGGTCTTTTGAGTTATTGTTGCTCCTGACAGGCCACTCTCCAGTAATATTCGGTTATCTACAGCAAGACCATCAAGAAAAAGGCTCGTGTATCTTTGGGGACAGCTTGTGGAAACTTCTAGAAAATGAGAAGTTAGCGTAACTGGGCTTACAGCACAATACTTTCAGATGTTCTCCTCCTGCAAGGGTCTGCACACCTCCACCCATCATCTTGTCGTTTCTTAACACATCCATCTTCTCAGCTCTGTATCCTCTGCTCTGAGCCACGCTTCATTTCTTCATGCACTTCTTCTCACCCTCTCCCCCTCGATTCCCTCATCACCAACACAAACAGCGTCTTCCAAGCTGCCCCTTGTGCCTGCAACTCTTTCCCAGGGTGCCAGACAGCCCCTTTCAAATCCCAGCTTAAAATTCAGTGCTTCCACAGAGCCCAGGAATGATTAAATATCTGCATCAGGAAGAACATAGCACAGCATGGGATCGTTTTTTGATGTCAGGTTCAGAGTCCTGCATCATTCCTGTGTTCTGCTTTACGTGGCACTACGGAATGAGGTTTTGACTAAGATATGGGGACTTGGTGCCAGGAATGCTTCGTATTGGTGCCTGCTTGTGAATTTGATAGTCCAAATTAATTGGCTTCTCAGAAGAATAACCTTCCTGTGGTTTGGTCGTCTTTAAGGGAATGTTCATAATGGCAGTGTTAGAGAAAGTCCAACATTATTTAAAAAAAAAAAATCATAGTTTTAGGACCTTCAAGTTTTAGTTTCTGTTCCCAAACATCAAGGAGAACAGAAGTGCTTTGCTGAGTCCTTCCAAGGTTAACAACTTTCTCTTTCTTTACAGGAGCTATTGTCCTTCTCTAAAGCATGCTCCTCCAGCAAGGGTGGCTGGGGGAAGGCAATCAATTACCTCACGGGGGTCCTTTTCCACATGTGTTCCCTCAAAGGCCAGGAGTCAGCTTTTGATGACTCTGATAGGTGTCTGCCAAGAGATGGGATGAATCTTGGCATTGTTAAAGTCCTCTTTCTGAAAATCGGGTGTATTTTAGAACTGCCAAAGGCTAAAAATCCTCCATTTCTCAGGGCTGTTTTCGGTTTTCGTGGGGTCTTTGTGCAAGTGAGCCATCAGCAAGGCTCATGGCGCAGAAGGACCAAGGTAACCTGCACTCAGCATGGGTCAGTCTCACATCTGCAAAGCTGTAATGCTTCGTGTTTGCCCTGCACAGTAACAGTAAGTTCTGTGGGATTGAATTATGGTCAAACTAATTGGGATTCTGACCAACAAAGACTAACCTCTGAGAAAGCATGTGGAAGACACCATCTTATTTCGGCCGATATGGAAATGTTAGCCTCCAGCAGTCTCAACCACAGAGCAGCTGTGTTTAGCCTTGTCAGGCTGGAGAAACTCCAGCCTGCTCTTATTCCACTAGGAGACAGTGACAAAGGGTGGGCCCAAGCCAAGCTACATAAACGTCAGTGATCTCCAGGAGAAGAATCAAGTGGGAGACATGAGCATCTGGAAGCAGAAGAGCTGTCCCCAGAGCACAAACTGCAGTGCAGCATGGATCAGTTTTCTCCCGAGTGGAGAGAGGAACAGACTGATGCTTTTAATCCAAATTTAGTTACCAGATACAGACACAGGTGGGGCCTGGGTGGGAATACTCTGGTCTGACCAGGGCAGTAAGACCCAAAAGCCCTAGGGAAAAAAAGCACTTTCCATTTTCTCTTACCTGCACGTATTGGTTGCAGGCAGCCTTTTTTTCCACATCTTTTTTATGTGGACCACCAAATCTTTCCTTCTTTTCCCGGTATATGAAGGCCCAGTCATTTATTCCCTCAGTCTGGATGACTCTTCTCATGAGCTCTTTCTGGTCCATTGGTGCACGGATGATTTTCAGGTTATTAGTGTAGATGATGATCTTGCCAAAGTCTAGAATTGGGGAAGCCTGTAGAAGGATCTTATCAGCGTCTCACCTGTACAAATACACTCTACAGACACTGATGATCCCGGGGCTTCCAGAAGAAGATCCCCTCTGCCCAGTCATCTGCTCTGCTGGCTCTGCAGCACAAGCCACCTCCCCACCACCACCCAGAGCACCGAGCAGGACAGCACTGGAGAGACGGCCCTCATGGGCCGTGGGATCAGACCAAGACTCTGGGTCAAAACTTGGGAGCCTCACCGTAATGTCATGTTCTGAACGGGGAACCGATCCGTATGCAAGCAGAAAAGGCGGCAGAATTCTAAGAGCAGTGGTGTTGGCATACATGGAAAAGCAACCTCTGCACTGGAGACTGACCTACATTTCTTTGAAGGTTGAGTGGTTGGAGGGTGGGGGGTGGAGAGGAGTTTTCAAATTTTTGGCCAGAAGCAGAAATTCCCCACGATGCTGACCTCTTCTGCAGCCTTTGATAGGGTGTTTCAAATTTAAAAGAAAGCTTTTCTTTGTAATTTATTAATGCTGGCAAGAGGGTCAGATGACAAAAAACCCTCATTATCTAATGCTAAATTGTGTTTCTGACAGCGAGGAGCCAGTCTAAATAACCATCTCCAGGCACACTTGCCTTTGTGTTCTTCTCTAATGGTTTCAAAGCTAAAGCTGGTATGGCCCAACGCAGTGTTTTGATCACCGGGTCCCACTTCCCCAGGTGTCGTGTGGCAGTTGCCACAGCCTGTTGTCTTACACACTCCTCCTATTTTGCTTTAAATGTCTGTGTCAAGAAGTGATGCAAAAGGAGGTGTTCTCCTAAAATACCCTGCCCGAGTCTCATCTGCTGGCACGAGGGGGCTGATGGCTCTCCTGGGAATTGGGCACCTTCCCTCTGTGGAGACATGGATGGGGAGGCAGGCGAGCACAGATCCTTACCCCTTGCTGAAGGCTTTAAAAGCCTTGTATTTGTTACACAGACACGGTGTCTCCAAACACCAAACGCATGTTGACACAAAACCAGAGCAGCGCTGGACAGCGTGATTACTCAAGGTATTTATGGTCAGGGAAACTGGGGAGTAGAGATGAGCGTTACCCAGGAATGCAGAACAAATTAACGGTCAGGATAAGATCCCATTAGTGCTCTGTCTGTAGGCAGGAGCGATTCATTGTGGTTTGGTATTTTCAGATGTCCAGTGTCTCAACTAAATATAGTTCAACTATCATAGAATCATAACATCATTTAGGCTGGAAAAGACTTCTAGGATCATCAAGTCCAGCTATCAGCCATCTGAGGTTCCTACACGCAAGTTTGATTAGTGCCAAGAATTAACAGACTTCTAATTATTCAGATCAAGGCCATAAAAAGCACTTTATACTTTTTAAAGCACTTCATTCTCCTTAGTTAAGTGCCAGGGTGACATTCCTTATTTACCCAAAGACCACAACGAACACCACCGCAACTTTCTTTACATCGCAGCAGTGGGTGTACTCGGGTGACCTCACATTTCTCTCTGGAGACACACTCTACTCTTGACCATTGTGCAAGCAGTTGGGGCATCGCCACCAAGCAGAGCAGCGGGACTGGGGTGGTGGACAACGGGCTGCCCCGTTTGGTGACACGAGCTGCTCATCGTTTGGTCTGGACGGGATTGGAATGAGCCATCTCCCAGGGAAAGGCCTGACACTTACCCAGCCAGCTTACCTCGCCATCCTCCTTTTTAGCTTATTTTCTCCAAGTAGACTCATCTTGGGTCTTACAAGTCTGCTGATTATATCATGTAACACACTCCAGCTAGAGTTTGCCTATCAGCGTGACGTGGCCGTGCTATCAACACTGCCAATGTGCCATCGCTGTTACATTCATTGTTTAGTTGGCATGTCTAGATTTGACAAAACCAAATAGCAGTAGAAGATACATTTAATTGAACCTAATCTCTGTGTATTAATCGATTTAATATGTGTTACACATGCACTGGCTTTTTATTAGGGCTAAAGAGACACTTTTATATCAATGGCATTAATTATATGTTAACAATATATCCAGTGAGACTAAGCTGGGATTTTCAAAGTAGCCGAAGGGGATTCCTGACCTGCCAGAGGACGCGGTGCCTCGCTCAGAGGCTCACTGGTGCTGCCGGGGGCACTGACCTTTTTGCCAGCTGAAGTCATGCAGCCAGTGTTTTAAATACAAGTAATTAAGATATTATCCACCTTACATTTGACTGCTTCAGATGCATTAGGATTACCATCTGTAGATATTTATATATATGGAAATGTTGTCTCTTACTCTACGAAATGTGCAGATGCAAGTGAAGCCGGTGAGAAGATGGGTCACAGCGAGCAGATGCTGCTCTTGCTGCCTGCGCGGCTGCACGCCAGGCGGGTGCTGCCGTGCACAGCGTGAGCACCGCACAGGATCTGGGCGAAAAAGGCTGAAGATGTACGGTCTTTTGTAAATCTACCGCCTTTTAAAGTCCTGGACTGACGTAACTTGAGTTTTATCTGAGCGAGGTTCCAGTTGGAGGCTCCTGTTACCATATTGCTACAAAAAGGGTTTAGTCTGAGGTTGGTTCCGAACAGTCTGAGAGCCCCGGGCTGGGCGTCACTTACCCTGCAGTGGCCGTCGCTCGGCGGGCAGTCGCTGAGCAGAGGCGAGTTACTGGTGAGGCTGTACTTCTTATCCTCTCTGAAGATGCTGATCCGCTGGGCAGTCAGCTTGGCTGGTGAGTAAAACCTGCCTTCTGGCATTTCTCCAGCCCCACAGACATGGTCCCCTGGCTCGAAGCTGTGGCGGAGAAAGCGCCGAGTGCGCTCTTTGGCCGGGGGCTCCAGCTCCTGCCCGTCTTCATAGACCTGTTTTAACACTCGGCCACTGTAAGCCGATGATATTTTGAACCTCACTTTGCGCGGCCTTCCCTCATGCCGCTGATTGAGTTTCTTCTGGTGCTCGTCCATTATTAGGATTTCAAGCTGCGGGTCCTGGAGATGAACTCCGAGAGCTTTGGGTCCAAAAGAAAACTCTCCCCAGCTTCCCCCAGCCACACAATGTATAATTCAAGGTTTCTAGTAGTTCCTCTCATCTTACAGCAAAACTGACACCACAGTATTAAATATTGATAGATATTCACAAAGAGAAAATATCGATGGTAGTGAAATCTAAGGCGGGTTTGGTGAAGGGCCGGACAGGCTGGCTTTCCACAAGAGGAAAGGAGTTAACTTGGGCTGAGTAGGATTAAATAGGAAACTCTGCCCATGTTCTGAAACCATGGAAATGTTTCTGCTATGTGCTGCGATAAGAACTACCCCGAATACACCATCCCAGCAGCTTTTCACAATTTTCTGACAAGGTGAGAAGTTAAAAAGACAAGTTCACAGAAAAAGCAATCCAGCTTCACAAATAGCAAATGTGAATAATTCCTCTTCCATTCTTGCACTGAAACCCTGAGAGTAAAAAGCTCCATTTCATTTTAATCCAAATGTGTTCCTCCGCAGGTTGGTGGAGATCTAATTAAGATTTTCCTTTTAGCTTTCAATCCCCGTTTGTGATTCTTGCTGCCTTTCAGGGCCTTTTGACCACTCTGGGTTTGCTTTTCCGTTTTAAAAGACAGTCACCTACGGAGAGCCACGAGGAGCCCAATCCTCTGCTCACCTGCAGCCCCTCGCCTGCGCTCAAGGGGCACAGAAAACGCAGATATTCCCATTCAATCATTTTAAGTCCCGGTAAGCAAAGCAGAGGTGCAGAGCAGGGGGGGACAGTGCCCCAGGGTTGCCATGGAAGAGAAGAGACGTCAGGTTCAGCAGGTCTCAGCTTTGCCCAGCAGCAGCTCTGCGAGGTGCTGGCCTCAGCCAGCCCCGCTCAGCGTCTAACGGAGGAACTTTAATTCCTCGATGCCCACACAATTCTGACAGCAGTAACGACCCTCGTTACCTTCCCAACAGCCATCATTAGCGATGCCCAGGTTACCCCCCGACCCGGCACCGTGCTGGCCTGTGCTTTGTCCCTCTGTTTGTCCTCCAGGCCCATCCCCACCTGCCCACCTGGGGCTTCTCTTCCCTTTCAAGGGTAAAAACAAAGAGTAGGTTAGTGCAGAATGAATCAACAGGGTAACTACCGTCTGGGCATTCAACATCTGATACCGACTCGCGTCAAATACACGCAACAGGAGTTAAAAATCTCTCTTCTTTCAAGTTCCAAGATTTCAGTAAATTTCCACTATTAAAATCAGTTTCGTTGAGTGGGAATTAAACTGAGCGTTCTGCCTACATCCTGCCAAGGCTATCTTCTCTTAATTCCAAACCAGCCCTTTTAAAGCTTAATATTCTCAGTAAATTAAATTGTGTTTATTAAAAGTTTGTTCATGGAAATACTGGGACAGTAGTTTAGAAGGCTGTATGTGACAGCACAAAACACAGACCTTCCGACCAAGCGAACAGTCTTCACGTGCTGAGAGCTGTTTCTGTCGTGACAGACATTGCTCTTGCTGTTTCCTTGGGCTGCTGGAAGCCTCACCGTAAGTACATATAAAAGGTGTGTATTCCACCAGGAGAACATGCATGAACACGCCTGAGTAAACACGCAGCCACGGATACGCCCTTGGCATTTCCAAAACAGCATTACAATGTTCACGTCAGCCTCCCACCCCATCTCAAACGGGAGCACCTCACTTTGTATGAAAAACTTGATTTGCATGAATCAAACTCAGCTCTTACTGCGTTAACTCAAGAAGCTTGATCCACCCCTTTGGGTGCATCAGGCCTCGGTTTTACTGCTTCTTTCAAAGGTAGACCAGCAGTCTTAATTTGACACAAATCATACTCTCTCAGATACCTTAATTGGAGTTCATTTTCTGTTGATTAAGGGAACAATCAAACAGGAAACAAAGTTCAAAGCAGCAATGAGAGAACATGGCGCGAGCATCGCTGCTGTGATCTGCACTTGAGAGACTAGCAAAGTGACTTCCCATCCTCACAGTTACCCACAGGTGCTGTCAAAGCACAACAAACCTCTCCAGCCCTGGGACTTCCATGTTAGAACACTCCCGTCCTCTGCAGCACTATCGGCAGCACAGGAGCTGCTGTCGGGGTGGAAATTCAGCCCTCTGCAAAGGCACAAACAAATTCCTACAGCCACATGTTCCCCATGAGAACCGAGGTCAGCATGCAGAGGCTGCTGTTCGGGCTTGCTGCCACTCAGATACGTATGCAATGCTTTTTGTGTCCCCGTAGAGATAAATCAGAGTGGTTTGGGTTGGAAGGGATCTTAAAGATCATCTCGTTCCAACCCCCTGCCATGGCAGGGACACCTCCCACTAGACCAGGTTGCTCCAAGCTCTGTCCAACCTGGCCTTGAACACCTCCAGGGATGGAGCATCCACAGCTTCCCTGGGCAGCCCGTGCCAGTGTCTCACCACCCTCAGAGTGAAGAACTTCTTCGTAATTTCTAGTCTAAATCCAGTTTGAAGCCATGACCCCTCATCCTATCGCTACAAGCCCTTGTAAAAGGTCCCTCTCCAGCTTTCTTGTAGACCCCCTTCAGATACTGGGAAACCATAATAAGGTGTTGTGCTGGTTCAGCCATCATCACTTTATGCTGCCATCAGTTGCCTGGTCACACAGGCCAACGCTGAACTCAGCAACAGCCCCTCACAAGGCTTCCTTCAGACAGTCCTGCCATAGGTTCCTGTGGGCCCAGCTCCTCCGCTGCCCACTGTGGTGCCAGCATCGCCTGCTGGACACAACAGACAGAGATGGCTCCTCAGTGGCCTTCACATGGAAGGACACTGCTGAGAGAGCTCAGCGAGAAGCAACCAGCCCCAACAGATGCCACACTCAACAGGAGGCTCTTCCAACTGACTGGATCCTGGTTAAAGTAGCCCTGACCTCACCACTACCCCAACCACGACCACCTGGGTGAGGGCAGAGCCACAGGTGGGGCAGGTTCTGTCTCTGGAACATGAAGCCAATAGGAGAAACAAAGCATTCTGCTAGGTTGTGACTCATTCATAGGTCAACTCCAACTTGGGGCCCACAACTCAGGCCCCAGCACTTCATAAAGTCTCCCTGGAGCCTTCTCTTCTCCAGGCTGAACAAGCCCAGCTCTTTCAGCCTGTCCTCATAGGAGAGGTGTTCCAGCCCTTGCCCCATCTTGCAAAGAAAATATTTCTGAACAGCCATTCTGCATTTCTTAGCTGTCCTGAGCAAACCTCAGACCTTTCCACATTAAACATCCCAACAGGGACTTTCCAGAGGGTGTTTGATGAGGCTGTCTCCAAAGCCACATGGGTCTCGCTCCAGCCAAGGAGCATTACAGCATTCTGAGGACAGACAGCACCTCTGTAAGCAAGAGCTGGGGACCAGCCGGTGGAGGATGGATGAGCTGCCAGGAGCTCCAGCCTGCTCCAGCCCTGCCAGCACAGCAGCACTCACGTGGCTCCACATGTCAGCGTGGGTTTGTTTCCCACAGCAAGCACAAGTCTTCCTAAAAGTACAACAACAATCATTTTGCGTACAACAGTGAAATCGCTACGTTTCATGATCTAGATCATCGCTGCACTGTGCTTTGCTTCAGACTCTGCTCCACTCTGCTAATGACATCTGTCCTTCAAGCACGGGGCCTGTCTCCACCCTCCTCCCGTGTCAGGAAATATGAAGCGGTTGTTGAAGGGTGCTGGAGGCTTTGCAGAACAAAGAGACAGCCCTTGCCCTGAGGAGCAGAGCACGTTGGTTTAGATCTATTGCAACCAAGCAGAGTATGTCCAAAGAAGGGCAGAAAGAGCAGCCGTAGCGAACCGGACTGTAACGCTTTGAAGGCATGTTTCCACCTGCAAGTTTTGCTGAAAAAACGTTTTGTTGTGTTTTCTTCCTTAGAGCAACGACTACAATCCTTCTTCTTGTGAAGGCACGGGGCAGGCAATGAACTGGGAAGGGGAAGAGTGTTATGGCTTCAGCAACACCCCAACACTTCAGTCCTGCCCCACTGATCACATTGAGCACACACAGCATCTAAACGTAAGGTCCATGGGTGGCTGCTGGAGAAGAGACAAAAGGGGCCTGAGCCAGCATCAGGGGCCACAAAGAAGGGCTAGAGGTCATGGGTAAGAGGTCAGGTCAGATGTGAAGGAAGCAAAGGAGCAAGGTAGAAGCTTGAAAGCAAGGACAGAAGCGTTAAACTTGCTTTGATGTGGGAGTAGCCAGCAGAAAGCATCAGGTCAGCAGGTCAAGAAGATAATTTTAGCTGATCATTTAAAGGAGTTGGAGCAGGCTTTGTTTGTGCTGAAGAGGCCAGCAAGTAAAAGCAGGAGCAAAAAGATTCTGCATGGAGTCACAGATAGAGCTGCTCTCTGCAAACCAAAGGAAAAGGTCACATTTTGGATACGCACTAGGAAAAATTCTCCAGCTTTTAGCCACCTCTGGGATGCATGAGGAGAAAGAAGGGAAGGAGGCACTTCCTAGTTGCAGGCCTTAATAGTGGAGCAGATAGTGGCATTACCATGGTCAATGTGGTGGTACCTGTGCGGAGCTACCAGGCATGCCACAGTGACCATAACTGGCTGTTAGGAAAAGGAGGAAACTTTCCTCTTTTCGCTGTTCTTCCCTGCAGCAGGAGGAGCATGGCTGGAGAACCCCCAGGCAGAGTTTGCACCAGCCCTTCTCTTCTGCGGCAAGTTACTGAACCCCCAAAGGACTGGGGTCTGTGCTGCTCCGGGCTCCCGGCTCACCACGGCCTGTGTGCTGCCACGTTCACCCCTTGGGAGCATCCTGAGGTCTTGGCCCTTGCTGCTTTATCTGAAGGGCTGCTACAGATGCTAGTTCCTTGCTTGATTACAAATATTCTGGTTTCCATCCTAGATCTAGTCAGAGCCGACTGGCACCCATTTGTGCACGCACCGATACTGTCCTTTAGCTCAATGCCTCCTCTGTTGCCAGTTTTTACCTCCTGACATGTTCAAGGAGAGCAACCGTGTCTCCTCTCGGCCTCTGCCCTGCTGGGTTTAGCAAGCCCCTTAGCTTAGCGGCAGCAGCGGGGCTGGGTGCGCTGCTCATCACAGCCCTGCTCATCACAGCCCTGCTCATCACAGCCCTGCTCATCACAGCCCGGGGAAGCTCCTGCCGCTGCCAGTGGGAGGGTTGTTCAGAGCACAGTGCCAGCAAACCAAGGACATTTCCCAACACGCTACGTGACAATCAAGGAGAGCAGAGCCTGGGATTCCCCGAAGGGCGGTTGCAGGCAGCATGGTCACCGCTCCACCTGGCCCGACAGCCTGGGCTTGGCTTTCATCCCTTGTTGCAAAGTGAGGGGTTCCCATATATCGTTGGATGGACTGATGCAGCTTCCCGATGGCAGCAGCTGCTCCATAGGCCTCGCTCACTTTGACTTGCCAGCTACGAGGATTTGCTGCCCAGCAGGCAGAATGGCTACAGGAGCTCCTTGGCATGCAACCAGACTCGCCAGGAGCCAATCTGGAGCTCTCTTTGCCCTGAGTGGGAAGAAGGAAAAAAAAACCACCCCAAAATGCCTATTTCTGATCTCATAAAATAAAATAAAAAAAAAAGAGTGACTTCCCTTTCAAACAAGCTTGCTGCCAGCACAGACTGATGTTCACCCACCAGCTGCACTCCCTTGCTGGTGGGTACAGCCCATGGAGGACCAGACGTGACAGGATGGCTGACCAGGCTGACAGCAGCTGGAGCAGACGCAGGGAGAGATGGCTGGATCTGCACATGGGATGAGGTGTTTTACCCACTGATGCAAGACTGCCAAGGAAGTTACACTGGTTACAGGAGTCTTGTGCCATATATAGTGCCACAGCAGCTGCTTGATGAAAGGAGTGACTGAGACAAGACTATTCCACCCACCAGCCTGAGGAAGACATCGGTGAGGCTGATGCCCAAATCCAGCACTTGTTTATCTGCAGATGAAGCCTGCCAGGATGGCATGTGGGATTTGACTGGGACCTGGAATGGGCACATCCTCCACTTGCCTGATGCATGGTCTCGAAGCTCTCAAGCTTGAGGCTCTCACATGTTGCTCAGTGTTAGTTGTGTAACGTTTATTATTTGATTTAGCATCACCGGGGTGGAAGTGACCTCCAGAAGCATCCAATCCAACCTCCTGCTCCAAGCAGTCTGCTCAGCGTGCTCCATTCCCACAGACACACATAGCAGTGAATTTGTTTAATATCATTAGCAGAAAATAGGCACAAAAGAGCAGCACACGCGACCTGCAATGGGTGGCACCAGAGCAAGCAGCGCTGAAACCATTCACCCTGACAACGTGATTCCAAATGCTGGAAAACAGTGCGAGGTTTGCTCAGCCTTGGATGCCAGTGTAAGCTCTGATGTTTGGATCAGGAGGCACAAAGCTTTGTCCCCAGGAGGTGATGGTAAGTGGTCTGACCTGCACAGAGCAGCGCTGAAGACCACAGCCATCTTCATCCTCTGCCAGAGGCCTACAAAGATCCCTGAAACTCTGGGCAGGCAGCTTGTTCCTGCTGTGAAATACAGGGGCCAGCACAGATCCTGCTGAAATTCTGCAGAGCTGAATCAGGGGTTTCCCTCCCAACCAGAGCAGCCCCCCAGCTCCTACAGCCAAGGGACCTGCGATTCTCCTGGGGAGGGTTGGTGGGTACAGCCCCAGCACCCCCCTCGCCCGGGGCCACCCAGTGCTCGTCTGCCCCCCCAAAGGGGTCCATTCACTCGCTACTGAGCATGTTCATCAATTAGCAATCACTCGCTGAGCATTCACCACTAACCCTCAGCAATCACCCCCCTCACTTTCTTAAGCATCTCTCCTCCTGCATCCAAACCTCTTGCTACAAGGGCTGAAATCTGCTGTCATCCCACCCCTACGCAGGCTGAGGGGTTGGACACAGCAGACAAAGCCACTGGTACCGTGGTAAGAACAGGCAGACTTGTGCATAGAGCAGCCAAAGAAAACCTGACTTCATAGGGATTCAGCTCATGGCTGGATTCTCTGATGTCTGCTAAGATACAAACATCTTCTTTGAAGCACATTTAACATCTCCTGTGGGGAGAGCATCTAATTAGATGTGAAACAAGGTGTGAAGTCACGTTGCATCGCCACCCTTCACGAAGGGGCTAACAGGGTTTCCTTTTGTGTCCAGCCTGCTCTTTTCACAGAAGTCACAGGACATTTGACGTTCTGGAGGCTTTTACTCTCTGCTGGGCTGGATTCACAGGTTACGAGGGTGCACAAACAGAGCTACACCCCTCTTCACATACACTGCGAGTTCGCAAGGCTCCGTTTTTCGAGGAAGCCAAGCCAAGCAGGTCTCCCTTCGCTGGCTGTCTTCGGCTGATGCCCGCGGCAGGGCCCGCTGCGCGTTGCGGGCGGCAGCAGGAGGGGAGCACGCCCAGCACCCCAGGAGCTGCACACAGGCTCCCTGATGAAAGCCAGCTCACCGAGCACCCACCTGAGCCCTGGAGACTCTTACACGGGCAGGTAAGAGTCCTAAGTAAGCATAAAAATCTTGAAGTCACAAAGAAACAAAAACCAGGAAAAAGCGCTTCAAAGAGGGGAATTCCCAAGGGTTGAGTTTTACCTGCAGAGGCAAACCTCCCCCCGGCTCCTCCCCAAAGGAGCAGCAGAGCCTGAAACTGGAGTTTGGAGGAACACGTGTGCCCTGGGTAGAGAGTTGCAACAGCAGCCCTGGCACAAAGGCAGCACTGCCCAGAGAACTTCTCCAGAAACACACAGAGGTTCCAGCTACTGCTAGGACAACAGATAAACACCACCTCACATCAGAGGTGAGCACTTAAGGAGCACTGGTCTATACCATGGCTGAGATACAGCTCCCAGACGCCTGCAGACATGGAAACTGGACTGCCAGTGTGGAGTAACTCCACCACGAGGACTCTGGCCCCCCTGTGCCTTTCCACTATGCTCTTCCTCACTGGGCTCACAAGCAGCCTGGGTCCTGCTCTCCAGCCCTCCTTCCAATGGAGGAGGAAGCACGGGGAGCTCTGCTCCACAAGCAGGAGCTGCTGGAGAAGCAAACTCAAACCACCAACGCCCACATCACTATGTGATCAAACAAAGCAGCAGCAGAGAGCTGAACCAATGCTCCCTGAGCAAAGCAGAGGTACGTGTGCAGTGGGGTGAGAAATACTTACCTCCTCCACACTCCAGCTCCACAACCATCCCCTCCACACTCAAAGCTGGAGCTTTCTGAGCAGGAGCATTTATAACCTGGCTGGTCTGGCCAGCAGAGCTGCGGGCCCTGCTCTGGGCTGCAGCACTCACTGTTGGCCAGAAGCACCTGGGAACACTAAAGGCGACGCGTCCTTGCAAGCTGTGCTGTTGTTTGTTTGCATCTCTGTTTAATGAGGTAACTGAAGCCTGATGTTTTGCCATGGTCTGTGTGAAGAACAGCTGAGAAGTGCTCAAAGCAGCTTTCAAAGGCCTAACAGGTGGTGCTCAGGTCCAGTGTTACTTGGAAACCCTTATTTCTTGTCTTAAAAAAATGAATATTGCATTCCTGCAGATCCAGCCCTCACCGGGCAAACCCCAGTGGAGCAGATTGAGTGCTAGGTGTTCTGTGCTTCTTCACTGCACTGTGGGGGATAAAGGATGAATGTACCAGAAAAAGAGACAAAGCCATGGCAGGCACGTGGAGCAGAGGCTGGCAGCAGCGATTTCATCAACCTGGCCCAAAAAAACCTGACCCTTTGGTGCCAGGGCACCCGGGCACTGTCTGCTGGTCTCACAGGCAGTTAGGTCCCAACTGGGGTTACTTGAGCAGGGGCTGCCCAGTGCCCTTCCCTCCCAGCGCCAGGCCATTCAGCAGCCTGCTGGGTGGCCCTCATCTCCTCACACTGGACCCCCATCACCCACGCCAAGGGCGTTTGGGACATCTGTCCTTGGAGGGGTGGCAATGTCGCCCCATCACCTGCCAGCAGCACCCACTCGGGACCCAGCACCTGAGCTCAGACCTCGCAAGTGCTAACTCAGAGGTGTCAAAGCCTGTCCTGGGTCTGGCCCAAGAGCTCACAAGCCTGGCGTCAACTTTAATCAGCTCCATTTCCCTCTTGGGCTGCTGCCGCAGCCCTCGGTGCAGAGTCCAGGGAGGAGGAGGAGGAAGAGGACGTCTGAGTGACCTCCCCGGGTACAGGGAGGATGGTGTCCATCTGCTCACTGCTGCTCAGCCTGGCTCCACCACCAGCTACTTCTAATGACACTTCAACAAACACATAACAATCTGTCTTAAGGAAAATCAGTGAATAAATTTAATTTAAAAATACTTCTCTATTTCTGGGTAGGCACCACTCTGCTCCAGCTACTTCAGAGTTGGCTGAAGCCTTCACATTACCCAACAGCAAGACTGCACAAGGCTATTGTGGGCAAAATACAGCATTCGGCTCTCCATTAGATCAATAAACACCTCTAAGCCACTTCTTACGTAAGTGTAGATGGCTTCTCAGTGTTTGGCTTATATCTGCCAGGCGATGCATACCTCACAAGGGGGAAAAAGGTGAAAGAAAGACTTAACATCCAGCTGCTGGTGCGTTTGTCCCCTCAGTGAGCCCCTCTGGAGGCTGAGGAGCAGCTGGTGGGATGAGGGAGGTGGTGGCCACCAGCTGCATGCCCAACGGGGACCAGGCATTGGTTTGAGAGATGGAAGATTTTAGGGAGGCTTTAGCTCTGCTGGCTGCAGGTCCCTGTGCTGCGCACATCCCTGCAGATCCACGCTGGCCTAATTATGTCTTGAAGCAAAGGCAACGTATTTACTAAATGTGCTGCTTCTGAATTCTTCCCTGAATGAGGATCAGACCACGGGCGCATGCCGTGCTGTCCGCGGGGACGCTGAGCAGTGGCCCCGATGCCAGCCTCGGGGTGCACCGCTGCCCGTCCTGCCGCCGGGGCCGGGGGCACGGGCAGGTCCTGCCCTTCGCCCCCCTCCAGCAGCAGCACCGGGCGCTGTGCTTGTGGGTGGGCAGAGGGACAAGCTGTTAGCTTCACATCTATAATTTGTAGCAGCCTGTAAGTGGCACCCCCTCTCCCTGCCCTCCAGGAGCTAAAAACAGCCTGAAAGGTCCCTCTTCCCCAGAGGAGGAGGAGGAGGCGTGTGGCATCCACTCACGAGATGCAGAGCGGCAGAGGCTTTTTATAACCCCCTGGGAAGCGCTGCCGTGCCCGTGCCCTCTCCTAGCACATACGCTCCCTGGACACAGGGTAGAATCATTCTGGTTGGAAGAGACCTTTCAGATCATCGAGCCCAACCGTTCCCCCAGCACTGCCAGGGCACCACTGAACCATGTCCCTCAGCACCACATCTCCACAGCTTGGAAACCCCTCCAGGGATGGGGACTCCACCGCTGCCCTGGGCAGCTTGTCCCTGGGCTTGACAACCCTTCCAGTGAAGAGAGCGGTGCTGCAGCGTTCGGTTAACCACAGCCGGCTGCCCCTGCGGTGCTCGCTGGGGGCACCACGTCCCTGACACCCACGGGACTGGCCACCCGGGCAGTGGTTGTGTGGTGGGATGAAGGACAGGCTGAGGAGGCTGGTCCAGAGCACACAAGGTGAGGGATGATGGACGGAAGCTCCTCTCACTGGCTCATGCTATTCCTCGTTGTTATTTAGAGTGGACAGCCCAGAGGGTGGTCAAAGCAGGAGGAGGAGCTCTGTGCTCAGGTGAACACAGAGATCTGTCCGATTTTCTCCCAGAGAAACCATCATAGAATGAATGATAGAATGGTTTGGGTTGGAAGGGAGATCAAAAATTGTCTTGTTCCACCCCCCTGCCATGGCAGGGACACCTCCCACTAGAGCAGGTTGCTCAAAGCCCCAAGCGGAGAAGTGTTTGGAGCAAGGTGATGGAGAGACTGAGGCTCTCACAAGGCACCTGCTGTGACAGAAAGCAAACCTCCCGCTTCTCACCATGGCACATCTCACCCAGCCTCGAGAGTCAGCAGCGAGAAACGAGCTCGAGCAAGCCCTCCAAGCTCTCAGGAGTGAGAGTCTGTGTTCTGGGAAGACACGTGTGCATGGCCACTCGGCGCTGAAGTGAGGACAGGACATCGGATCAGAACAGCTGTTCCTGCTCTGAATGTTGTTCCCCGATTTCCAGCTTGAGGATAAACCACTTTGATTAAAAGACGCTCGCAGCACTTGTGCCATCCCCTCGGTACGAAGCCCCCCTCCACTGGTAAGCCGAGGAGGACTCTGCAGACCAGCAGGACCAGGGCAGTTGGAGGTGACCTGTGGCCATGCCCGGGCAGGAGCCTTCTGCAGGGACCTGCTCCCCGAGGAGCCGCGTTCTCCAGAGGAGGCTCCCGCTGCGTCCAGCCTGGCGTTAATTACAACATCAGCATCAAACAGAGACTTCTTAAATGAAAGGGATGGACCAGCAGCTTTCCAGCTCTGCCTTTATTTTTTAGCCCCAATTACGAGACGCGTTGCGAGGGAGAGGCGGGGGCAGATAATAAAAGTTCAATGGGATGGTCTGAGTGTTCAGTGGAGAACCAGGAAGGCCTCACATCCCGATCCCAAATTGGACAGTGTGGCCTCATGTCCTGGTTTTCTCCACATAAACTCGGGGTGATGCTTAGCCCGAGGAGTGTTCCACATGTGAATTAGCATTTGGAAAGTGCTTTGAAGATTTGAAGTGTTATATAAATGCCGAGTGTTAGCATCATCGGCTTTTATATTGCAGCAGAACCCGGAGACTGCAATCAAGATCAGAGCCTTGCTGTACCAGGCAATTTAGGAACTCCTAGTTGGAAACAGCCCCTGTCCCTGCCTCTGCGATCCGCAGCTGGCGTGTCCCGGGCTGGAATCGCTGGCAGCTTCAGGGCAAAGGCTGCCCAGAGCTTCGGCACCCGGTGGCACCCTCAGGAGATGGACAGCACGGCGGGCTGCCCACCACCACATCTCACTGAGGAGGGGTAAGACCCAGCCCCTTGGGGAGGCCAGAGAGGAGCTCCTGCAGGTACAGTGCTCTCCAGACCCCCTGGAGACCCCCCAACCCCTCGACTGGGCTCAGCAGCACCAGATCCACGGGCTGGGCTCTCACAAGGTCCCCAAGAGGTGGCCAGGCAATCCAGCAGCACCCGCTGATTTCCTTCCCTTTGCAGTGCAGGCGCTTCTCCCGGGGGTTTCAGCCCTTGTTTTGATAGTACGACTACGGCAGGCTGGCCTTAAAGTTTGGGAAAAACTGGAGAAGTTCTCACAAAACAGATTTGATGGGAGATTAGCACCAACTGGCGTGCGTGAAACCAGCCGGTCAGCTTCATTTCCACTGCCCGCTGCCAGATATTTCATAATTCTGTTTCCTTTCTAGTCAGATGAAAAATACAAGACGAGTGTTAATCACAGAGCACAAATAGGGAAGAATATGTAAAAAAGAAAAACAACCTTCAAAACCTTTGTTTTCAATACAGTTTCTGTCACACATTGCATTTAAAAACACCGGCAGATGAGGTGATATTTGCAACATTGCTCGTTAAGAAGTGTGCGCTCAGCCAGCCAAGCACAAATCAGCATATGACAGACTACAAAGAAATACCAAAGTAGAAGGAAACTTGAGATGAAACAGGGTGAGGTCATTGGTTTCTCGCATTATCCTGAAGATGTTTGTCAACATTTTACTTTAGCCAAATGGCCACCATTTAAAAAAAAATAAAATAAAGAAAAAACTTTGTTTAGACAAAATCATGATCTGGGGGAAGAACTTTTTCAAAACCATGTTAACCATTTCCGCTGTCCTCCTAAGAAAAGGGAAGGGACGTCTGTGTGGTCTGATGGCACCAGCTGTGAGAGGACCAAGCAGAAATCATCCCTTCAGATTTGCAGTTTTCTCTTCTCGTGTTGGCAATAGCTGCAGATTGTGAATACACGACTGTCCTGCTTGGCAGGGGGTTGGACTTGGTGATCTCCAGAGGTCCCTTCCAACCCCTCACATTCTATGATTCTGTGATTCTATGACTGAGATAGGGCAGGGGCTGTAAGGAAAACTCTCTTGGATCTTCTCTGCGTCTACCGCTCTCGTTAGGCAGCACATCAGTACGTGTGAGCAAGGCAGACCTCGAGGTAGGAATTCCCCTGATAAAGGGAATGCAAGTCACAGATGCCATGAACTGTCCCCTGGCCTCCCAGTACACCTCCAGTGCCTCACTGGGGCGAGAAGGAGCCTGTGTCAAACCCCACACTGCTGTCGTTGGGCTTGGGTCTCGCTTCCCACACGGAGCAGCGTGGGAGCTGGGCATGCTCGACACCCAGTTGTGGCCATCTCACCCCAGCACAGAACCCATCGCCCCACCAGCCCAGGAGTGGTTGCCACCGCTGGAGCCCGTGGGGACAGCGCTGGAAGTCTCATGAGGAGCCAGCCCCAGCTCTGCTAACAAACACACGCTTTTTGGTTTTTCCACTGAAACAGCGCGGTCGCTGTTGAGTGGAGCATCCGTAGGAGCGAGCGGCTGGAGCGGCAGAAGCAGAAAGCCGAGGCCGGGTCTGGCACAGGCTGCTCGCCCCGGCAGCCGCCGCGCCAGGCTCCCTCCGGCACGCAGCGGGCGCAGGTCCGGGCTTGAACCCCGACGTGGTGTGCGCTTCGGTCCCGAGCAGCGCCGGCGGAGCCGAACAGGTTGAGTGACTTCAGGCTGTGGAGGGAATAATTGTCGGGTTGCTTCAGAGAGCTGAGGCAGCCAAACCGGGCGAGGATGGCACGGCGGAGCGCCTCGCGTCTCTGCCAGGTACCGCTGGAGCGCGCTTGTGTTGGAAGGACTTTTTATAGAACTGCTGTCAAAACGGGTAGAGAGCGAGCTAAATTGGGGCTGATCTGGAAAGCGAGGCGGTGCGTGGGTGGGTGAGGGATGCGTGCAGCGAGCGGCTGCTTGCCGCCGGAGCCGGGCGTAAACAGGTCCGGTCTGGTGTTTATCGGGGGCTCTTATCTCCTGAGCTGGTACATTTTTCACCGCCGTGCAGGTGTTGCTCCGCAGACTGGGGAGCATTAAAGACAGCCCTGGGTAGGGCTGAGCTTGGTCCTGCTGCGGCCAGCGCTGCCTGGCTGGGGCGAGGAGCCAGCTCGCCCGTTCCAGTGGTGGGGTGGGTCTGGCCAGCGAGCAGGACCTGGGGCTCCTGGCCCTGGCGTCGGCCCCAGCCCCGTCCCCTCGCACCTACTGACTCACCAGTGACTCACCATGAACTTGGATGGGAGCGCAACGTGTACGTTTGCAAATTGGCTGGTGAGGCGCTGCTTTGCAATGTAGGTGGGATGTGTTACATACTCCAGCAGCCGAGTTCTGCTCTTCTTCCCTCCTCCCTCTCCCTCCCTGCAGGATAGCTGCCGGAGCCCAGGGCTTGGTGCGGTCCTGGCAGGACGGCGTCGCAGCCCGCTCCGGTGGATGTGGCGTGTGGATGGCTCCGGCTCCGCTCCTGACGGAGCTTGGCACTGAAGATGGATGATTTAGCTCTCCTTGACCTGTTGGAGTGTCCTGTGTGCTTTGAGAAGCTCGATGCCACAGCGAAGGTGCTGCCTTGCCAGCACACTTTCTGCAAGCCCTGTCTGCAGAGGATCCTGAAGTCCCAGAAGGAGCTCAGGTGCCCCGAGTGCAGGACCCTCGTCCTCTGCGGCATCGAGCAGCTGCCCTCCAACCTGCTCCTCATTCGCCTCCTGGATGGAGTCAGGTGTGGACAGAACGTCACCAGGTTTGGCTCGATCCAGAGGTCGGGGGTCCTGTCCTCCCCTGCCTCCATCAGGAGAGTCCCCAGGGGGCTGCAACTCCATCAGCACCGGCTGGCAACAAATCCCAGGATCCACATGGAAGGGGTAAGGATGGTCCACGTTCTTTACTCTGTGAGCACAGAAAGCTTTCTTCTTGTGTGCCACGGGCTGTGAAACTTTCCTGTTAGCAGTATTGCAGAAATGCTTGAAGTAAGAGAGATCGTTTTGTTTGCAAACCCGGCTGCTGTTTCCTTGTGAAATTTGACTGTTTCGAGTCCATCACGACAGTAACTGCATCAGCTCGGGCTGACAGTCTCAGCTTGCCCTTCTCCTCACAAAAACTTCACACCAGCTGCTTTCCCCGGGAGATTTCAGGCCCTTTTTGGCTTTTGGGGAACTTTTCAGGTGCTTCAACTTTCCGGCAATATACTGATTTCTGACTGATAGCAATCAAATCAGTAATTGCAAAGCTGTAACTCTTAGAGGCTATAATATAATGAAGGTTATTTCCCGTCGCTGTGCCTCAGTTTCCCCAGCCGTTGAAGAGCGAGGACAGCGCTTAATGATGCTTGTGTCCCTGGAAAAATACCGTGAGGTCACTCATGAAGAATGCTTAACCCGACTTACTTCCTCACTTTATCTCAGGATGTTTTACTAGGCTAATTTGTAAATTCTGAGTTGTTTCTGTCATTTGGTTTAACAGTACAAAAGTTTTCTTTAAATAATGAGGACGTGGTATTAGACCTGTTAGAGGAGCTTGCCTCAGACTGAATTTGGGGTAGAGACTATCTTGTGGCTTCGCCTTTCCTGCATTATACTCCTGGGTTTCCATTTCTCCCACCTGAACTATCCTTGCGTACGATGTCTCTCCAAACCTTTCCATAACGTTCCAAAGCTTGGCTCAAGTGGCTGTTAAATCCCAGAGCACTTTTCCGAGCTGCAGAGCTCTAGGGCTCCGGGCAGACACGGGACAGGTTTTCTCGCCCGCGTGCGGTGGAGGGACATCCGTGCAGGGGTTGCCGTGCCGCTGTGGAGGACTCCTGAGTCCTATGGGCACAAGCCGGGCTGCGTATCCCAGGGAATCTCTGTGGCGTTGATAAGTTATGTTGGGTAGATCACACATCAATCCCAGACATCTCTCAGGAGCTCCTCTCTCGGGTTTTCCCACTGGGAAGTGCGGCCAGAGGAAGCGGTCCCTGTCCTGGTGCCCGCAGCGTGTCCGGCAGCAGGAATGCCCGTGCGGGGGGGCAGCGGGCAATGCGGGGAGGACACTGAAAATGAGGTGGTTTGTAGGTTCTCCAGCTGGACTCCCCCAGTCCCAGATGAAAAAGCACAAATAGGCTCGTCTGTTTTAATTCTCTCCCACCCATTCCACGTTTCCTTGACTAGTTCTCGGGACAGGCAGAAACTCGTTGTTGATATTACACAGGGGCAACGTCCATCCGTTTGCAGCTCCCAAAAGTGTTTTAAGACCAAACTCCTGGGAACTGGCAGAGGTAGTGAGCGCTGGGTGCGAGGGACACAGCACCGGGATAGCCTCTGACTTCCTCTGCCTCTTGACAAGTTACACTGAAATGCTCTTAGACTTAATTAGTTCATTAATTATAAAGCACTTTGGAATCCCCGGCTGCCAGGTGAGGAGTGAAACTTATTACTCACGTTTTGGGTTTGGTGGTTGTGAGTACATGCAGACGGAGCCAGACGTCACTTTAGGTGCTGCAGTGGGGTGTTAATGCGTGTGGCCCCTGCCCCGAGCCCGCGCCGGGGGAGAGCAGCAGGTCACCCGGCAGCGGTGGGATGAATTCGGGAGACCTGTCATCTCCCTGCGCCGTGGAGCGCTGGAGTTTCAGGGTATTCACCTGAAGAAATCCAGGTGAGCAGAGGCCTCTGAAAAAGCAGAGCAGATGCTTTTTCATAGAATCATAAGGGTTGGAAAAGACCTCTAAGATCATCAGGTCCAACCGTCAAACCAGCAGTACCATGACCACCAGACCATGTCCTGAAGTTCCATGTCTACGTGTTTTTTGAACCCCTCCGGGGATGGAGACTCCACCAGCCTGTTCCAATGCTTGACCACTTTTTCAGTAAAGAAATTTTTCCTAATACCCAATCTAACCCTCCCCCGGCACAACCTGAGGCCATTTCCTCTGCTTCCTGCAGAGCAGATGCTTTTTGCCAGGCATCATGGTGAGAACAGCCCCTGTGCAGCCCTGCTCCACCACCGCTAATCCCACCACAGTTGCTTTCCCGGGCGCTCTCAAGCGCAGTGTTCATTTCCAACGGCAGTGGAAGGTGGTGAAAGGCTGCTCCAATCTGCATGGTCTGCTAATTACCGCTAGTGCTGTACATCACTTTGTGCTACAAAGCACACCAAATTAAGGTGCACCGTGCTGCAGAGCAGCCAGATAGGCCATCAAAAGCGGGACACGGAATGGGTCTTGTTTTCAGCAAAGAAACCATTCTATAAATAAACTTCCTTTACTCCATGGAGCTGACAAAATCACAAGTTTGATCAAAGTTTCTCTTCCCAGCAGAGATGTTTCCTTGCCAGCTTTTTCCTCTTCATCCTCATGAGCATCCATGAACTCAACAAAGTAAAATCAATCCCCTCGCCACCAGGCAAGCCGAGAACTCCCATCCTTCCGAGAGGGGAGCGCAGGCAGGCCCCGGCAGAGCTGATGGATTAGCAGTAATACAACGTTCAGTTTTCAGCCAGGGATTTGACAGCACCAGTCCTTAAAAAAAAAGGGAACGATCTAGTTACAGCCCGTCCCAAACTCTTTCTTCTTTGCTAGCATTTAAATCACTTTTGAATCCACCTCCTGCACGCTGACGTGAGCTGGGCACATGCTGGGTTTGTGCACATGGGCACGTCCGTGCGTATCTGTGCCCAGGCCGTGCCGGTGCCGTGGCAGCAGCCGCCCGGGCACAGAGGCCACTGGCACTGCCCGGTAGCTGCTCCCGGCACATCTGGCTGGGTTTTAAGATCTTTAACATCTATGCAGAGAGGACAAGACTTTGGATTTTCAGGATCTCCACATAATAAACAGTCTGGAATTTAAGAATGAAAGGATTTGCTAGGAGGTGAATGCGTAAATAATCCACGCTGGAGCCTTTGAACTCTTCAGAACCGCCCCTGGCATGTGCCAGATGTGGTTACATCTTGTGCTGAAGCATCTTTCTTATCTGGCTTCAGCCCCAACGTGAGCCAAGCACGGTTTTGCCGCTGGTGAGAGAACAGAAGGATCGTGTGTGCTGAGGTATACACAAAACTCCCGTGATTCTCAGATGAGTAGCAGACCTAAACTATACCCTGCACACAGCAAAAATCCATCCAGGCCACTAAACTGCTACTTGGATGATGAACTTGGTCGTGCAACAAACGCAGGGCAGTGAGCCAGAGGAGAAAAGTTCCGCCTATGACAGCTTGCCTTTGGAAAACACAGACCACACAGATTTAACTGTGGCTCAGGCTATTTTCTCTTTGCCCGAACTGAGAGCTGTACCACCCCCCTCCAGCATTTCATGGGAGATAGACAGATAACACCTCTATTGGGATAAAAATACCCCGCACTCCAACGTCGCCACCTTCACATGGACGTCTATATATAGTGCCTGCGTCTTGGTATTTTCTTCTCCTCCAGAAACATCTCCAGCTCCTTGCTGAATTTGACAGACAGGACGTGGATTGCTGGATCTTTTTGAAACCTTATTCAAAGCAACCTCCGTGCTTGCGGAGGCAAACACGCTTCCTGACCCACTCACCGTGCAAACCACCCCCCCCGCCCCCCTAGAAACCCCCAGCAGCTCCTGTGCAGCCTCAGGAATGACCTCATAACGCGTGTCATATCACCTCAGGCTGTATCAGCGCTGAACAGGCGTTAAAACCCGGGGACTCTGCACAGGCACATTGGCTTTGCCTGGGGAGGTGTCACCGGCTCCTTTTCCACCAGAGAGGGTGAGCACTGGAACAGGCTGCCCAGGGCAGTGGTGGAGTCACCATCCCTGGAGGGGTTCAACAAACGAGTAGATGTGGCACTTCGGGACATGGTCTGGGGGCCAGGGAGATGTTGGGATAAAGGTTGGACCAGATGATCCTAGAGGTCTTTTCCAAACTAAATGATTCTATGATTCTATGATTCTCATCCTCTCGCCCAGCAGCTGCTGGTGGTGGTGGCTGCTTGTGCCACAAGGTCCCTCAGCTGGAAATGGAGCTGCTTTATTTGGCTAAAAATTCCACGTGGACTTGTGACCTTCTGCGAGAAAGGGTATCCTCCACAGCTGCATCCCGTCAGGGTTTGTCCCATTCTAAAAAATGCTGAGTGTGACCTGGGCAATTGTTTCCTCAGAGCTGGCTGGGCCTTATACAGAAATACCATCGTATGCCTTTTTTTTTCTCCTTTGCATGTGGGTTTAGCACTTAGAGAGTGAAGTCACCTCGCTATAGATTGCCTGACATTACACACCCCAGAAGATGTAGGTGCACCAGCAACAGATCCCAGCGCGCCGAGGCAGGAAGCTCTGCAGGAGCTGTGGACGTTGCTGCAGCGTGAGGCAGAGCTGGGCTCGCACACCCCAGGAGACCGAGACACTCATTCCTTTCTGCTGGGCAGGGACACGAGGCAGCCACCGCCTGGGAGCCAGGGGAGGAGGGTGCGTCAGGCTTCCTACGGAAAGCTCAACGCGGGAATCCCGTTGTGATGGGATGAAGGACGAAGCACCCGGCTGCACTGGAAAGGCGAGGTGGCACCAGTGGTCAGGACAGGGTGACATGATGGGTGGCTTCGCAGAGGGCTGGGGTGGGCACGTGGTTGTCTCATGTTCGAGTCCGCTTTGGTCGCTGGCAAGCTCCCCTCTGCACTTACGGTGCTGAGCAAGGCTCCTTGCTGAGGAACCCGGCAAATGGCAACAGGTGATTCCTGGCCAAGCCCGTTACCAGTGCCTGGAAAACACACGGTGCTATTTATTGTTCTCTGGTGGCAGGGGCTCTCCCAGCTGTCTCCCTGCGGGCCACACCGATGCTGGCTCCTGTCACCAGTGACTCTCCCAGCCCAGGAGCACCCCTGAGAACCGTGGGCAGCACCGGCAGCTCTGCCACGGCTCGAGTCGGGGCATGGGGCTGCTCCCGAGCGATGCCGCGGGGCAGGGGAGAGCCAGAGGACCTCCACGGCCAACAGCAAGAGCCAGTTTCCCTGGTTTTACAAAATGAGGTACCGAGCTGCAAACACATAAAAGTGTTTTAATTGGTTACCAAGGCAATGAGTCAGGCTCAGATGGCAAGTCAGGAATAGAACAGCAGGGTTTCGCAGCGTCCCTGCTCACCTGCTCAGTGTCGTGGTCAGCGAGGAGGCTGAAAGTCTGAGAGTCCTCATCTTCTCACAGAGCTTCCCCGCTGGTGGCTGGCCACCGTCCCCGGGTCCATGAAGTTGGTCATTGGCTGAGAGAGGAGGAGGCACTTCCAGGTGCACCTCTGCTGGAGCTGAAAGGTGTCCTGAGAGAGGTGTGTTTGGACCTTGGCAGGGAGAAGACCCGTTCACTGCTGCCACCTAAACCTCGTCTTGCTCTCCTTTACTGTGGAAAACCGTGGTGCTTGCACTTCAACACCAGACCTTAGTTCTGCTGTTACTGATTTGCAGGTATTCAAAGACTTTATCGTCATTACCCCACTGGGCAAATGAACAAAGGACCATGACTTTATTTTAAGAAAACCTTTTCCTTAGAAGTTTGTAAGTGGATATTTGAGCTTACCCTGATTTGGAGAAACTCTTTTTTGCTTGGATGCCAGGACAGGGGATGCAGCTCAGGATGCTGTCTTCAAGAAACAGACGTGTCCTTTGGCAATCCAACCCCTTTAAGAGGGTTTCCTTTGAGCCATGAACAGCTGATGGGCCCAGAATTTGCCACTGGCTTTGCAGGGAGGAAAGAGCAAGCCTTGCCTGCTGGGAAAGCACGTTGGCTTGCATCTTGTGTAGCTGGGCTACAGAGCTGGTCACCCTCCCCTAGGAAAGGGAAACAAAGGGGAGAGCAGCTCCTTTGTCCAGCCGCAGGTCTGCTCAGGATGAGGACACCCAAGGCCAGGAGGACAGTGTCCTCTCCAAGGAGGACAAGACCCAGCTGGTGGCCATCACTTCATGGCAGTCATTAATTTACCATCAAAATGGCTGCTAAGCAGAGGTGGCAGGCTAATGGAGAGATGTACTGTCACTAATTAAGCACTTCCCTGAAATAATATGAAAACCAAGTCCTGGGTTGTTGGGCAGTCAGAAAGCGCAGGGCCGTGGAAGCTTTGAGTGGTGGCAGCCCAGACACCCACCTTCAGCAGACCTGCTTCCTACAGGGGTGACCAGTGCCATCCCTCATCACCCTCCCTGCCACCAGCACCATCCCTTGCTCCTCTCCCTGCCACCAGCACCATCCCTTGCTCCTCTCCCTGCCACCAGCACCATCCCTTGCTCCTCTCCCTGCCACCAGCACTGTCCCAGCTTGCAGAGCCGCCGGCCCCATGCCCACGGGCAATGCTGGGAGCTCTGGGTGATGGGCAGCATCTGCACTGCTCCCCTTCCCAACCCAGAGAGGACACTAAATGAGCAGGGAGAAGGCTGGGGAGCAGCAGGAGGAGGGAGCGGGACGCGGGTTTCCTCCCTGCACGGTAAACAGCCACTTCTGAGAACGGCGGTGCTGAGGCAGAGCGTCATGACCGGGCACGCCGAGGGCTGACACAGTTTGTTTTCCATGCGGCTTAAAAGCATGACACACAACTTAACCACTGCCCGAGATTGCTGACTGCAGCAGAGACAAAAACATCTGATAGCAGCAGCCGTGATGGGAAGAGGCGTGAAAAGGTTTCGTGCAGACACCGCAGCTCGACCGTGCCGGTGCCTGATCCCTGGCACCAGCCTCCCCTCTTTCCTCTCACAGAACCGCTCTTCAGGCCTGTCCCTGCTCTGCCTGCCCCAAGGAGTGAGCAGCTACCAAGCGAAGCCATGCTCAGGTCCAGCTCCTGCCTTGCATGGCCTTGGCACTCCCCCTGCCCACCGAAATCTCTCCCGTAGTTTCACACAGGAGCAGTAAAGGCTGGTCCAGCCTTCCAGCTGTCCTCTGCCGGAGCCGTGGGGACGTGTCTGAATTGCAGCAGGTCAAGGTCAGAAGTGCCGTGAGGCTCGATGCGGTGCCGTGTCAGAGGGGGGGCAGTTGGCAGATGGTGCAAGAGCCATCGCCCCACCGGCAGCCGCGGATGCGCGGATGGAGCAGCACGGACACCAGCCCAGCAGCCTCGGCAGCAGGCCCTGGTACCTGCTTCTGCAGACTCTTCTGGTTGCTTTTCATCTCACCAGTCTGTAAATCACACCCACTTACACCTGCAGCCTAAGATGATGTTTTTCCATGCCCAGCTAAATCTGTACTGTCTACATCCCGGGCTCCCCCCCAGGAAGTCCTGCTGGCTCACGGAGCAGGGTGGCCACCAGCTCCAGCCACGACCCAGCTTGTGTCCCAGCAAACCCAGGAGGGGACCGGGCGGATCTGGTGAGCTCAGCACCTACGTGAGCAGGAGGAGGCCGACTTGGTTCTCCCTGGCACACACAGTCTGTGTGTGCTTGGAAGATGGGAGCAATCCTCCTCAGGGGAGAAATAATGCAGAAACCACCCAGCTGTCTGAATCCTCAGAATATAATTATACGAAGAGATCGAATTGACAAGTTCACTTTTGGTGGTTTTGTTCTCTGTGACAAGGCTGAAGTTATCTCCTCTGCCAAAAAGCAGAAAAACAGAATTGTAATGGCAATTAATTTACATTCAAATAGCTCTTTTCATCCGGCTGGATCCTAAAGAGCCCTGGAACTGAGCACTCAAAGGAGACAATGTGGGGCTCCTTCATCCCACCCAGATGCAGGCAGTGGGCAGCAGGACACGGAAGGCAGCTTGCAGAAAGATAGTGATCAAAGTGGGCCATAGTTGTTATCGATTTTGTCTCTCTACAAAAAGCCAGCGTGTCCTTTGGCGTCAGTATGCAGATAATAACCGGCTCTCCTTTCACGGTGTGCAAGTCACCAGGAGCGTGGCCTGGGTCATGCTCTCAGAGCTGTCCTGGAGTCACTGGCTGCCTCAGGCGAGTCATTCCCACACCCCTGGCACTGTCCCCACAAGTAAAACAGGGACAGCGTTGCCACCATCCCCCCCCCCCCTTCATCTCCTTTGATGCCGTGCTTGTACCGTGCCTGGCCCAGCAGCAGCCTCCATGACACGTCCCTGGGAGCAGGACCCACTGGCCATCTTGCCCTCTCCACCTTCCTTGCCTGCACAGTGGGGTCAGGACACAGGCTTTCCATCGCCTACACACATCGCATGGTCTGTGTGTTTCCATGTGTGCGGTGGAGCAGCCTGTCCCTGCGCCGTGGAGGTCCCTCACTGAAGATGCAGAGATGGACAGGGCCACAGGAGAGAACACAGATACTCTGACATTCCTTCAGCCACCCTGGTACACCTCTAGTGCTCACGTGTGGATCTTGGGCAATGAAACGTGCCCTCGCCTATTGCATGCTGCCTCTTCACACCACACGTTCTTTAGAGAAGAGGAGGTAGGGTTGGTATGAAGAGCTTCCTCCATCCTTTGGTACCAACCCTTCTTTTCTCCAGTGGCAGTCTTCTGGGTGGGAAGTTGTTTCAAGCACCTTCAGTAGTTTAATATTTAGGCCGTACTTGGACTCCTGCTACCCAGGCACAAAGCCAGCACGATGGAGTTCAGAGGCTCTCAGGATGCAGTTCAAGATGTTTCCCTGAAGATCAAGTCCTGGCGAATCCCGGCTCCGGCAGCCCTGATGCCGCCCTCCCGTGCAGCACGACCAGCGCCAGTCCTGCTCCCAACCCTGCAGAATAAAAACTCATCCAGAAACACTTGCACGCTGAGCCCTCAGGACCCAGTGGGAGAAAAACTAAACTGGAAGACAGCCAGGGCTGGATTTCTCTTCTTCCTGGCGCTATCCTAGAAATAAACTGTTCCTCTCGAGGAGGCTGTTAGGTGTTACCGAAATCGTGTGTCTGTAGGAACATCGCTGCCTCTGCACAGCAAGGATATTTCGCTCTTCTGCCGGGGGCGGGAGGGGAAGGCAGAGCTCGTGCCGAGCACGGGGCTGCACCACCTCCCACCTGAGCCCTGCAGACCACGCACCAAGGATGGCCATCTCCGTCTGCTCAGGTGACACAGCTGGGGCTGGCCTGGCTTGTCATGGCCTACTCACCGTCTCCTGGGTCTCTTTCTGGTCATCCAGCAGCTGCTTCCAGGGTGGGACAGACCCCAGGGCCACCACTGCTCCATCTGGGTGGGATGGGGTTCCCCAGGCGTCCCACATCTGAGCTGGTTCTCCTGTGCGAGGTCCTGGGGAACGACTGCACGTGGGGCAACACCCATGAAACCCAGATCAGGATCAGGCCCTCGGTATTTACTGCAAAGGCATTCAGTGGTGGGGGAGGAGACCGCATGCTCAGAGTGGCTCTCTGCCTTCGAGGGACGAGGCGCAGCCAGGAGCCACTCCAGGGCATTACCTGTGCAGAGGTATGGAAATCAGAGCTGGGAAACCACCCGGCTGCAGGTCCAAACCTGTATGAGGCCATTCCTGATCCATCTGCCAGCAGCCCCCTCAGCCCCACGGCTCTGCCCCCGCCGTTGGAGTCAGCAAGGTGCTCACCAAGGTTTGGGGGCCAGGTTCAAGGCTGCTGTCAGGCAGTGGTGCAGGAACAGGGATGTCCACAGCAGGTAGTGCCCCTGGGGCTCCCTCCTGCTGAAACATCTCCTGCTGCCCTCCCTCCCTCTGGCACGCAGCCAGCCAGAAGGAAGCACCCCCGGACACCCACAGCAATAAGCTATTCCAAGGATTAATTTGTCACTCATCTCACGTGTTCGTCTACGCAGTCATGGACGTTGGTGAAGCCAGAGCATCTGGGAAGCAGGAGGATCCCATCTGACGTCGTTGCTGTGTCTCGCTGAAGTCGTTCGCAGTGAGCATCACTTGGAAATGGGTGAAGGAGCAAATGACTCCCCAGTGAGGGGACATTTATGACCTCGTCCTCGTGCTCAGCCCAGGGTATCGCAGGCTCATGTCAGCGCGGGGCTGTGCTGCTCCTCAGGGTGGTTGTAAATGGAGCTGCCTCGGACAAGGTTTATGGTCACTCAGAGCCTCCATCAGAAACCTCTTCTCTGTGCTGTGCTCCTGGCTTGGCTTTCCTCTCTTCTTGACAATTTTTAATGTCTCTCCCTGGTGACCTCCACCCCAGCTGGCCTCACACACTTCTTCTGTTTCTTATCTGTTTTTTTTAAAAAAAATTCCAGTCCTATGAGTGTGTGGTCTTACATTAATCCACTGCCAATAATGAGGAAGTTATAACTAGCTCATTTAAGATAATTATAGTGTGCATTTCTCCCAGCTACGAAGAGATGCTTTGAATTGCTTCCTCACACACATACATATTTTTAATTTGCTGCTGCGTTTTGTACGGAGGGAGACTCGGATGGATTGGATGGCTGCCCTAGCAGAGCTGATGCCAAATGCCAAAAATAGTTAAAAAACCCCTGTCTTTTCTCCCTTATTGGCCTCAAATCCACTAAGAATGGGGACAGGGTGTTGAGGTGCATCTGCCATGACCATCCCTGCTGCTGGAGTGGCTAAGGAGGGAAAAGTATCTCGGCTAGAGACCGCAGACCGTGTTGCCCTGGTGCAGGAGGGAGTTTCTGGTTCCACACCCCAGTCTCCCGCGGTGGTTTCTCACCTGGGCTCTCCCGACTGGTCTGCAGCCCTGCGGCACGGGGAGCAGGTCGGGTCTCCAGCAGCTTGGAGAGCCTGAAACCAGGGTCATGTCTCACTCAGGCACGACGAAGGGGAAAAAAATCAGAAAAAAAAAGAGGCAGTGCTGGAAAAAGTCAAAACCACCTAGAAAACAGAGAGAGGGAAAGGCTTCTCCAGGAGAGGCAAGGCTCCCTGCCGCAGACAGGCAGAAGAAAAGCGGTTCCTCAGCACCAAAACCCACACGGGTCTGGGTTCGCCCAAGCTGCCCTTGGCCCAAAGCTCTTGGCAAAACATCTGTCTGCCTGACAGCCTGGGGAGCATCGGGGGGCAATCTGAGGTACTGTTTGAGGTTCCTTCTGCTCAGCTTCTGCTGATTTTAGAGGCTTTCACACAGGAGAGCATGACTCTCCTCCCTCTGCTTATTTAATTTAGCATTACTGCTGTACCTGCGGCATTGCATGGCTTCATGGGGGAAAAGCCTTTTCCATTCACCAGTGATGCTTCTGCTTTGTAGTTGCTGCCTCTCTGCTTCTAGGCAGCAAATATTCAACACAAATTTTCAACAACCTTCAGTTGAGTTTTTCAGAGCTTTTCCTAGTGTTTTCCCAACGGAATTTAAGGACAGATGCCGAACCCTGCAGCTGGGGAGCGTGCCAATATTTGCAATATTTGGCTGAACGTTGTGCTGCCCCACTAAAATAAAATGCTGCCTTGGATGAACAAAAAGCAACCGGGCATGCTAACGGGAGAAACATCCATGCCAAGAAGCCAGGCCCCTCCTCACCTGGGACCGTCTCCTCGCCTGGGAAAGCCTCTCCCTCTGCGCTCAGCCGGAGCCAGCTACCTCCAGGCACACCTTGTCTTTATCGCCGGGTTTAATTAGCACCCCGGTTTCTGCCGTCGCAATTAACCTACTTTAAATAAAGCGAAACGGATCCCTCGCAGAGGATGCCCTACCTCCACGAGCGGACAGGAACCAGCCGAAGCCTGAGAGATCAGATGTGAGATGTGCCCGCAGCTCATCGGCTGCCCGGGGGGCTCTGCTGCTTCCCCGGCCGCTGCTGTGCCACAGGCTGCTTCTGCTGCTTTCCTTCGGCTTATGAGCTCGTTAGAAACCGGTGACCCCGATGCACGTCCTTCTGAAAACTTCAGCTTGAAGATGGATTTTCTGGGAGGCTTGTGAAGGCGCCCTGTGCAGTCTAAACCACGGCGGTTGCTCCGAGTGGGCAGATAAAGGCTTCCTTTATGTCCTGAATGAGTTTGGGAAAATCAATGGGGTATTTTTGGCTCAATATCTGAACAGACAAGCAAAATTTTTTAAGAAAAGCAACAAAGACAGACTCTGGGAAAACCTGACTTGTGCCTTGAAAAATCACTTGAATTGAATGATATTTTAAAATGAAGACCCTGCAAGTATTAATTTCAGTTGGTTCCAAAACCAAATGCTTTGTATTGCTACGGCTTTTTTGACTCCTTCTCCTCTTTGTTTAAATTACCTTGAACTTTGCTGTTAACAGAGCATTAAAATAGTAGAAAAAAATAGTTTGGCAGTTACAAGGAACATATGATTTTGAAAATGTCAGTCATCAAGTGCGGAGACAGTCCAGCGTGATTACAGTTTTTCCTCGTTACACCACCAGAAACATGCATCCACCCCAACGTCTCCTTGTAACACCACCCATCCCTTTGAAGCACTTGGTTCGGAGGTGGCTTGAGTTGAGGCTCGTGGAGAACAAGGACCACTCTCATCACCCTGCTCCAAACCAAAATTCGAGATGTTTTTTGGATGCTCGAGAAGCAGATAAGCACTAATAGTAACTGTTATTCACTTAGAGCCACAGAATTTTAGCAACAGCATTCAGTGCATGGATGCAAGCCGTCTGCTCTACAACGTGAAGCATGAGATGATGTCCACGGTCACCGCCAGCTCAGGAAACAGCAACGGGGAAGAAAACCGGGCTCAGAGGGGAACGTGAAAACAGGCTGGGCTGTGAGATCTGACAGGGCTGGAAGCAAGCGGGAAGGGTTGGAGAGGAAGTGAGGAAATGAAGGTTGTGACCATGGTTAGAAGGAGAAGCAGCCCATCTGTCCAAGCAGGAGGGGTGAGTTGAGCCAGCCCCGATGTCCCAACTGCCCAGCCCACCGTGTTTTCGGTTCCTTGTTCCAGCCTGCCCTCCTGCCTCATCCTTCTTCTAGCTGAAGAAGAACATTCCAGACTCCCGGCACCCCGCTGCTTGTTCACTGCTCCCCATCAGCATTTCATGTCAGAGTTTCTCTTACTTTTAATACATTTCCATAACTCGTTCTTGATGCCTTTTATGTTTTGCTGTATTTCGCTGTGCAGCCGTTCTCTCATCATGCCTGCACATTTGTGCTCCTCCTTTCCAAGCCCTGTTTTCACAGTTCGCATGAGCTCTGGTTGTTTTCTGGTGGCTCCTGGGGCAATGAAGGTCTCACTCTGTGCTCCTTGTCCTCGTTTAACACCAGCGGGCCTGTCACCGAGTCCTTCTGAAGAAGCGGCTCTCCCATAATAATCCTCCGTTCCCACAGGCTGGTTTTCTGCATGGGACAGAGCAAACGCCCGCCCGGGTTCGCAGGGAGCGTGTCCGAGGTGCTGGCACCGCACGGTCCCTACTTCCCATACGAGCTCCGGGGGCTGATGGAGAGCGAAGCCGGCCTGACTCTCACCCCCATCATCTTCTTTTTTTCCCAGCAATGTACTTTCAGTGTCACTAAGTGCACGTGTTGACTATTAGCACAAATTAACAGGCAAGATGCGTTAATTAGAACGAAACATTAACTAATTGCTTCCTGTTTCAAATGCTTTGAAGTAAACACGGTACATAAAATTTTGCTCTTCTTGGTTCCTTTTTCCTACCAGTGCTCAGGAGTGCTGGAAGAGGTTCTCTTCCCAAAACCTACACCATTTCCATGGCAAATTTGATCTCTTCCACACTTTGGTAAACTAACATTGAGTTCCTCTCTCTCACCTTCCTGCCCTCCCGGAAGTGGCTGATGGGGGCTGAACTCTGCAGAAGTCCTGCCTGAGCCCTGGGGCGCTGACACGGGTGGATTTGGGGAAATGGGTTTATCTCCTTCCACAGAAAAAGGCAGGAAAAGCCTGAATGGTTCCCTGGTGCAAAAATACTGTCTCCTGTGGGGCTGGTGAGGGTTTGGTGAGTGTGGTTTGGAAAAAATGCAATGCAGGGTCCTACTCACAAGGCCACAGCACTTGGGCATCCAACAAAAAAAATTCCACATTTTTGTCCACGGGAGATGCAGAGTCAGCAGCTGTAGATCCCATTGCCCGAGCAGCACATGTCCCTTGCACCTGAGCTCTCACGGGTGGGACCTTGTGGTGGTCCACGTGTCTCAGCCAGCAGCACAGGGTAGAAATGCCGTGTCCAGACAAGGGCCTGGGCTGGGACAGCGGCATTAAGTGATCAAGGCTTCACAAGGGAAGATGGAGCTTCTCAGTATTGCCAGTTTTCAAGGTATGGGACCCCCCAAGTGCATGTCTGGAACAGCTACATGGAGAGCAGAAGACCTTGGCAGATCTGCACTCCTCCCCAGGAGAAAACCCCTCAGGATGCCCGCAAGCGGTACCGTGTGGGTTCACAGCACCGAGCCGGGGGACAGCGCTGGGTTTATTCAGCCACCTAAATGATCTGCTGCACTGGGCATTAAATTGAGGTTTCTGGTACAGAGAAGGGTCAGAAAAGCGGTTATTTTAAGTGAACTTTTTAGTTTCATTTTGAAGGGAGTCAAGATGGCAAAGTTCCCTCATCTCTTCTGCTGCTGCTGTATCTCTTCTTTCTCATCTTGTGCTGCAACAACAATAACATTAAGAAGCCTCTCTTCCTGTAACCCAGATTAAAGACTGAAATAAAGTCACGGTCACGCGGTGTTAAAGCGGGGAGATAACCACAGGAGAGCAGTAACCTGCGCTCACCTTGCTCTCCTTGCCTTCTCCTCGACATGCACAGCTGGCCGCTGCAGGTCAGCTGGACAAGAGCTGCAACCTCCGGCCGCTCTGAAACAGAAATACCTGCCTTCATTAAAAGAGACAGTGTATTGGAGGAGACCTTCTAGCAGGCAATAAGATCCCGTGGGAAGACTAGTTCAAGGCATTAATTGTTTCTTAATATTCTTAAACAAGCTCAGCCTGCTCTTCATTTTGATACAAATTTTGCATAAGTATTTTGGAGCTTGTCTTCATTAGAAAAAGACATCAAGAAAGGATGTGGGTAGTTAATCCTAATAAATGCATGTTTAAGCCTTAGACCTCTACATTTTTCCCAGTAATTACGACTGCTTTTGGAGAACTCTGTCTGCGTTACGCACCGCTGTCACAGACTAACTGCAAGGGCTGTTTCTCGTCCCACAGGTCCCACGAGCCAAGGCCCTGTACACCTACCGAGGGCACAACCCCGGGGAGCTGAGGTTCAACAAGGGGGACATCATCGTGCTGCTCCGACAGCTGGATGAGAACTGGTACCTGGGGGAGGTCAACGGGATCAGCGGCGTTTTCCCAGCTAGCTCCGTGCAAGTCATCAAGCACCTGCCCCTGGCACCGCCCCTCGGCAGAGCACTCTACGGCTTTGACCTGAGGAGCAGGGACAAGACTGAGAACAAGGATTGCCTGACGTTTCATAAGGTACCACCGCCCGCAGCAGCCAGGGACCGGGTGGGCCCCTTTGCTAGACTGTATGGTGTCCATAGGAGCTCTCTTTTGGAAACCAGTGAGGTTCCCCAGCCCCCTTGGACACTGCTGCCAGCAGTTAAACCCCCCCGTGACTGCCCCGTGGGCACACAGGGTACGTGCAGGATGGTGGGCATCCAGAGAGGGATGTGAGTGCCCACCATGAGCAGTGATTGCAGCCCCTTGGCTCAGCTTCTTGCCCATGCTGCTGTCACTGATGAGGAGTGGCTGTGGGGAGCAGTCCACCCTCAGGACCAGAACACTCCAAGGAGATCTCTAAAAGACACCTACTGACCATAGTAAGGAAAATTGTTCCCAGTTCTGGGGATACTTACTCAATGCTTTTAAGTATCTAATGTTTGTCAATATCTAAAGGGTGAGTGTCCAGAGGGTGGGGTCAGTCTCTTGTCAGTGGTGCCCAGTGACAGGACAAGGGGCAACGGGCACCAGCTGGAACCCAGGAGGTTCCATCTGAGCAGGAGGAGAAAGTTCTTTGGTGTGAGGGTGTCGGAGCCTGGCCCAGGCTGCCCAGAGAGGTTGTGGAGTCTCCTTCTCTGGAGAGATTCCAAACCCACCTGGACACAATCCTGGGCACCCTGCTCTGGATGACCTGCTGGAGCAGGGGGTTGGATGAGATGATCTCCAGAGCTCCCTTCCAAGCCCCACCGTGCTGGAACATCCCCAGCCCACTGGAGGCACGCATTTGCGGAGCAACACCTGAACGTTCACGGCCTTTCCCTTTATTCCCCAAAGGCTACAGAGCTTGTGCTTACTTGGTTAGAGGACACACTCTTTTGAGTAACTGCACCTCCCAGCAAAGTCAACTGTCCCTGTAGTGTCAGAACAAGGTGAGGCACGGCAGGGCAGAACAGAAAGCCCTGCCCAGAGGCATCGGTGTCCTCGCAGAGAAGTCACCTCTCTCTCCGTCCAGCTGGCAGCACAGCGGCAGTGCTCTCCTCGCTCCTACGGGCGGGAAGAGGAGGCAGGAGAAGGTGGCTGTGGTCCAGGCCAGGGGTCCCCAGGGAGTCAGAGCTGGATGTGGAGTAGCTGGCAGGGGGCACAAGAAATCCAACAGCCAAGAGCCAGCTGCGGTCTGTGACTAAGGGGAGGAACGAGAAGAGAAAAGTCAGTTGAGTCAGGGTCACACATCTCCAGAGCTCTGCAAACGGCGGGTTTGCTGGTGCGGGCAGCCAGGAGCAGGAGCCCTCCCTCTTCATCAGCATTCCCTTGTTAGCAGCAGGCGCCTTCCGAGGTTCCTGCCGTCTGCGCTCGTTTTTCTCTCTCTTAGCCTTTGTTTCCCAGCATACTCCTTCTGTTTGTTTGCGCTGGGAGGCTGCGCTCACCTCCACTCCCACCGCAAGGTCCACACGGGGGAAATTCGCCCACATTAAACCAAACAGATGCTTCAGCAAAGAGGCAGGAGCATCCTCCTGCCCCCAGGTTCATGGGCACGGCACGGGGTGACTGGCCGGCCAGGGTGGGTAGCTGGAGAGGGACACTGCTCTGCAAGCCACCACAGGGAGATGGTTTGTTCCTCCAGGAGCCCCAGCAGGCAGGGGATCCTCCCCACAGGGATGCTGGAGCTTGGGTGGGTGGCACAGGAGTTGCATTTGTCCAGCACAGCCTGGCTTTAGACAAAGCTCTGCTGCAGGCAGCTTGATCGAGTTTTTCCAAAAACTGGCTGTAAAAAAACTAAGCAAGCAGTAAAAACAAACCAGATCCCAGAGCGATTGTGCACGTATCCTGCACGGGTGTCAATGTTTTGGCCAGCAGGAACCAGCCTTTTCTGACCCCTTCAGCCTTGGAGTCAATAAAATTTTAGCCCCCAAATCTGTGCATTAGTTCAGAAGGGAGAAAACCATAAATCTGTTTCTGTAAAATTCTCTTTACTCCCCCCGAGGCAGATATCCTTGATGAGATGAAACCAAAGCATCTTAAAAGTTAACAAGATTTAATCCTGCTGGGCTGCTCAGAAATGTGGGTCCTTCCAAAGAGATGTGGCCTTCAGTCAATACAAACCAGCTTTTTTCCTCCGGAGTGTTTCAAATACTTGGGCTCCAGGTCACTTCAGGTCTCGGCGACCCGAGCTCCTCGGCAGCGCGACGCCAGTCGCCTCAGCACTTACAGAAGGGTTTTTCTCTTGGTTCGTAGCTAAAAAGCCATTTTCATTATTAGTTGTGTGCGTGGCAATTACAGAGGCATTTCCACGCGGTGGAAACCGTCCAGCGAGTCCAAGGCTTTTCATGTCCGCGCCGTCAGACTCGTGCCCACGGTCCCGATTCAGCCACGCTTGCAGCTTTAAATTAAAAATAAGTTTGAGCTTTGTGCTGAGTAAGGCCAGACAAGCTGGCGTTTCAGAACACTCACAAACAGAAGCTATCCCAGAGGAGCTGATGGGGCCGTACCACCGCGGCTGTTTGATGAGGCTGGTCTCCAAAGTGTCAGGGCTGGCCCATCCTCACCCCTGCGGCCACCTCTCCTGCTGGTGAGCATCTCTGTGCCCAGGAAAGGCTGAGAGCCCTGGGGCTGCTGAGCTGGAGAAGAGAAGCCTCAGAGGGAATCTGATCAATGCTGATCAAGAGCTAAAGGGCCCGTGGGGGGAAAGAGGATGGGGCCAGACTCTTGTCAGTGGTGCCCAGTGACAGGACAAGGGGCAACGGGCACCAACTGGAAGCCAGGAGGTTCCATCTGAGCAGGAGGAGAAGGTTTTTTGCTATGAGGGTGTTGGAGCCTGGCCCAGGCTGCCCAGAGAGGTTGTGGAGTCTCCTTTGGAGAGATTCCTGGGCCCCCTGCTCTGGGTGACCTGCTGGAGCAGGGGGTTGGATGAGATGATCTCCAGAGGTCCCTTCCAACCCCACCATGCTGCAATTCTGTGCCACCACGCTCCTGCCCTTCAGGGTGAGAGCATCACCACCCACCTCGGCAGGGCTGGTGAGAACAGAGGGCATGTTAGGTGACAAAGCAGGGACCATCCCCATCCATGCATGATGGGACGTGGCCCATTCTCCACCGTGCTGACCCAGCGCTGCACCGGGCAGTGGCTGTGCCAGCACCGGGGTCCAGAACCCTCCTCCCAGCCCAGCTGCTGCCTCTCAGCCCTGCGGCCAGCGAGCACCCAGCTCTCCCTGTCCCTCGCTGGAGTCAACCTCTGCAACAGCTTAAAAAACTGGGGGCAAAAAATGAAAAATTCAGGGCAAAACATCAAAATCTCATTTTTAACAGGTTCTGCTGTAATCAGCTCTTGTTTGCTGGGGGATCTGCCCGGTGAGACCCCCACTGCTTTGCTGGGGCTGCCGGGGGGTGGCTGGTCATGGTGGCCCCAGCCAGGGCCCTCACCAGCTCAGCGTGTTCCCAGTGCGTTCCCGGTGTTCCCGAGCACCGTGAGCCGCCCGCTCCCTGGCAGCGCGGTGTTAGCGCTGGTCTAGACGTTAATTGTATTCCTGCAGTTTAGCTTGAGATTCAGGGTTTAAATGGCACCAGCAAGAGTTCCTAGAAATAAAATTAACACTTGTAATAATCATAATTACAGCAAGCACTGCTTTGTGGCTGTTTCATAAAAGGACACCAGTTAAACATCGTAGCTGAAGCTCTAGTACATTTTGTAAAATGTCTTTTTGCTTAATGAAATCATTTTAGGTTCAGTAATTACTTATTCAAGTCTGGCATTAACAGAAATAAGTTAGTTAGGGCCACATAAAGCTACCAAGGAGTTCAAAATGAATTATGGAGAAGGCCAAGGTAGGTCTGTTTGGGGAGATGCGAGGCTGGTCCTGGCTCCAACGCTTTGGTCTGTGCCCCATTTTATCACATCTCCCGATGTTTAAAGGCAGAAAAAAGTTTCCCGTTTAGGCTAAAGTTTAATTACACGCAGAAGTGACGATATTGCATCTTATATGCGTACATGTGCGCACACGATGGTTTTTAAAGGAGCGAGGAGGAGGGAGATGTGCAAACAATCCCTGCTTTAAAACGAGAATGCCCGAGAGACACCTGCCCCGCTCCTGCGTCTGGCATCCTTGTCCGTCCCAGGAGCCGGGCACGTTGCCTCACAGGAGTGGGTGAGAATCTCAAGGTTTTGCAATTCGTTAATGTCAGCAGTAAATCATGATTAATTCCTCCGGCAGCCATCGTGGTAAAAAACATTGTCACCACATGCCCTCTGCTATTAATACGGTGCGATCAGCAGTTTCCAGGAAACACTGTTTGAACACTGCCCATATGCAAACGCGGGGCCTGACTCTGCCCTCATTAAACATAATGGCTAACGAGCTTTTCTGAATGGAAGCAGGATCAAGCCCTGAATATTTAGGCCTACAGAGGTGCAATTGGGTGGGTCTAATTCCGCTGGGAAAGCCACCATCGGTGAGGGCTTCTCCGAGCTCATGCCTTAGTCGGCTGCAGGGCTTTGCCGTCCTGCTGCGAGACGCACCCAAGCGTGCCGGCACAACGTGGAAAAGGAAGATGTGCCCAAACATCCCTTCTAATTCAGACTTAAATGTGTTATAACGCTGATAGAGCGTCAGCCAGCTCCCCCTGCACCACTGCAAGCCAGAGGCTCTGACCGAAGCAAAGCTTTCTGAGAAGTGCTGGGGAGAAGGCCTCGGCCTCGGTTACCTGTTGGCCAAGCAACACGTTGCTCAGACCAACTTTGATCCTGCTGCCAGCTTTGCATCAGGAGTGTTGCATCCGGGATTTGTCACTGGAAACAGATCAGGGAAACAACCGAGCCACGGGTTTTTAAAGATCACTTGTAACGTCATCTAGAACCTGCCCACAGCTCTGCTGCCAGATGGGAAAAGAGAGGAATGGGGGAAATCTGAGCAGTCACCAGGCGTAACTTCTGACGCGTGTCGTCACGTCTCCCTTTGTCTCTTCCAGCCAAACACCACCGCGAGACAACTCCTGCAGACCAGCAAAAGCCACTGGTCCCCTCAGTTCAAGTGTGCGTCCCTACGAACGGCGTCTCCCAAAGCAAAGGGCGCGGATTCTCCAGCGTTCCCCAAGGTGCCCGACTCCCGGCGGAAGAGCCTGCGGCAGTTCTCCATCACCACCGCCCTCAACACCCTCAACCGGATGGTCCACGCGCCCGCCGAGCGGCAGGCGCTGGAGATCAGCTCCCCCGTGCTCATCAGCTCCAGCAACCCCACCGTGGCCACGCAGAGCAGCGAGAAAGCCGAGTTTCCCTACGGAACCCCGCTCCAGGTAAGGAAGCGGTGGCAGGATGCGGCGGGAGCAGTACCAGCCCAGGAATCCTGGGTGGGAACGCTCGATGCTCAGGCAGTGATTCAAAAAGCTGAAGCACAAACACGCAAAAGCACCTGAGCTAACGGCGTCAGTGAGATATGTCATGTTATTTTTTTTTCCACTCCTTTTGAACGGGAAAGGTCTGTCTTCAGAGTTCAGGGGCCCAAGGGAATTCATAAAAAGAGAAATTAAGTTATCAGCGTAACTAAACATGGATGAAGCACATCCCCATTCTGATTTCTGCCCTCCTGCCGCGAGCCCCAGGTGTAGAGGGGGAGGAAACAGAGAGATTAAGTTGCAAAATAAGATATTTTTCATCTCAGAAAGTAGAGAGGAGCGTGAATTCCCAAGGGAGCTGACAGAGGCTCAGCCCATCCACAGACACGCACGTGTGTGTGCCTGGACTCACGCTGCTGGCAAACATCTGGTTTGCCGTGTAACTTAGAGTGGTTTGGGTTGGAAGGGACCTTAAAGATCATCTCGTTCCAACCCCTCTGCCATGGCAGGGACCTCTCTCACCAGACCAGGTTGCTCCAAGCCCCGTCCAACCTGGCCTTGAACACTCGATGTAGATCAAAACCAGCCAGTTCTCAGCATTTGCAAAACTGAAGCTAAAACCCCCCGCTGGCCGTGCTCACCTGCGTGACTTTGGTGATGGCCTTTCTGAGCTGCTCTCACAGAACTGAGCTGCACCGGCATGGCAGGACCTGCAGAATCGGGCCCTGAATTATGAGCAAATGAAAGCCCGGGGAGACCAGTGAGGAAGCTGCGTTGTACTGGGCAGGTCTGTGCTGCCAGTGAGGGCTTTAACGGCCTTTCCACCCAACCCCCGTGCTTACGAGGAAAGTAGAAACCTGCGCTTTTTATTAATTGGTGTTTCAACTGTTCTGGTAAGTCTCGAGCGTACGAGGAGCCCCCAGCATCCCCACTGGGCCTAAGCAAAAAGTCTAATTAAGTCCTGGATCCCAGCACAGGAGATCAGAGGTTCAGGTACCTCTAAACACACAGGCACTGTGGAAGCGCAGAGCTCCACTACCAGACCCTAATCCACCAAGTGTTCTCCAAAGTGCCTCCAGGACAGGCTTCCTCACAAAACCCCAATTCAGCAGCGTTTTAACACCGCAGAAATAAGGAGGCAGGATCCTGCTGCTCCTAACCAGGGCTGCCAGCCCGTCTGAAAAGCAACCGGGGCCTTTGCCCTGCCCTAAATGAGCCCTCTGCCCACATCCATCCACCTCCATGAATGGCTCCTGCCAGGGGAGGGCAATTCCCGGGGTCGTTGCCTGTCTGCAATCAAAACCTGGGGCTGTGCTGAGAGAAGGTGAATTTGGGGCTGAGGTAATAAACGCAGACTGACCTTTTGGGCTACATCGACTCTTTACTTTAGGAGGCAAAAGATTCTTCTTCCCTCTTCACACTGACTACAGATCTCAATACAGAACCTTCACAGATCATCTGAGATGGGAGGAAAAAGGGTTTGTTTAGATTTATATGACATCTTTCATATTCAAGGTTGCTCTAACGCTTTGTAAAGCAATAAGCCAGCCCCTGGTAGTCCGGTGTTGTGCAATAAAACCCAGCAGGCGTTCTGTACTTCGCAGTAGCCTGCCAAGAGCCGTGGATGTGGGATGCTGGTTTATGTGAGAGGAAATGAAGCCTTACAACAGAACTATAATTCAATTGGAATGGTATCGTGTCTTGCAAACCCAATATAATTTTACCAAAAATGTCTCAGTGTGAACTATTGTCAACAGCAGAAGCAGGAGAGGGAACGTGTTAATGCTCTGCCTTAGAAGGGCTGGAATTTCCTTTCTTCTAAACAGCAGTTTGGCTCCCGGAGGTGTGCGGGAGGGCCTGTGTTGTCCATGGAGCCACACAAGCTGTGGCTTTTCCTTTTTCCATCTCTGGGTTTGGGTTGTGATGACTGACCTGAGATCCTTCTGCAAGCCCAGGTATGCACGGCCAGGCGGGACCATGTTGGCCATATCCACTGAGGCCACTCGTCCTTTTTCCTGGTATTAATTAGATGGAAAAGCTGCGGGGGTGAATTTGTTGGCAAGGCAGTGCTGAGGATCAGAGCAAAGCTGCAGGATTGAGGAGTGATGGGAGACATGAGAGCTGATGCTAATCCCAAGGGTTGTCAGCCCTGCTCAGAAGCTTCTGGTCAAGGTTCAGCTGCAATAGTGAGCGCAGAAACTTTGGAAAAACAGCTGCACATCTCCAAGAGCAGGGCTGTTCCCTAGCAATTAATTTTATATACACAATGTAACCTGGAAGGAAAAGATCTATGTTTCTTGGGTTCAGACTACTCCAGATAAAATAGAAGTCTGGAAGTGATGAACAGCTGTGTGCCTACTGCCAGCCCTAAAAATGCAGCCCAGGAGTAAAGCATCAAGCTGGGGTCTCCTGTTATTAGCAACAGAGTCAAGAGTGGGTTGAGTCACATCCTTAATTGCCTCCGTGCGTTTTCGTGCTCCCCAGTCAGGCCGCAGAGGTTGAGTAGCCTGGATCTTTGTGGGTGGCCACAAATATGGTGCAGTAGATGGAGCTGAGCCTGCAGCTCAGCTCAGCCTTTCCAACTCCGGGCTGAAATCCTCACCGGGGCTTACCCAGGTGCTGAACCCCCGCGCACACACGGCTCTGTGGTGTAAGAAGCAGCGGTGGCTGCTCTCGACACCCCCCCAGACAGCACAGCCTCTCTGGAGCAGCTCCTGAGACCAGGTGGGCAAGACCAAGTAGTTTCTGAGAATGAAGTAGGCGGGGGTTTAACCGGTTGGGTGGGAATTGTCCCAGGAGACCAAGCCCAGGGTTGGATAACCTTAGCTGGCATGCAGGGATGAGGTGTACGGGGTAGGCTGGGCAAGGGGCAGGGGTGGAAGGTGCCCCCAGCCCAGTCCCTGGCCACCAGCATGGATGCCTGAGCTGAGGGGTGGCACAGGAAGGGACCAAGTGTCTGCCCAAGGTGGTGAGCAGTGGGTGAAGCTGTGGAGGCTGTGCAGGGTTAGTGGTGAATGACTGGCAGGAGGAATGCGCACCACAGCATCCACCCTCCCTGGCAGCCAGGGAACATCCACCTCCCCATCCAGGGCTCCCCACGGAGCCAGCAAGGTCTGAGAGCAGCCACCGCACTCCACAGAGGGGCTTTTCTCCTCTCAGACAACGACCCGGTTTCATTCCCTGCCTGAGATACGGATGTAAGGCCCCAGGAGAGCAGCTGGGAGGAAAGGAGCTGTGCTGCAGCAAGGGTTAGGAACACGGCCGGGGGGTCCCTGCATCACTGGGGATGGGGCTGCAGAGCAACCTGAGCGATCAAACTGGAAACCAAGTGACCCTGTTACTACCTGACCCTTTAAATCCCTCTCCCCTGCAAGGACAGGCTTCCAGAGACATACTGCGTATACATTTGGATTCGGTAATTTAAAAAAAACAAAATCTGTGCATTTTGCATGGATGCATTCATTGCTTTCTTTGGGGTGAGGGTGAAAAAAAGTGGGACTTTTCTTCTAGTTTGTAGTTACATGATGCTTACCCTGAGACTACATCTGGGGGAGACAGATCATCAGCATCCCCCCAAAGCAGCCTGCACGTGACACGTCCCCTGGCCAAGGCACATCTCCGGCGATGCTGGCGCTTGGCCGGGGAGCAGAGGAGCTCACCACGGGTGCACCAGCACCACGCAAAGCCAGGGAGGCTGCGCTGGGTGTAGGGCTTTCCAAACCACGCCGTGCCCGCCTGGCATTCCCACCAACGAGGAGCAGTCGGGCTCATTTCGGCCCATAAAAGGCAATAAGCGGCAGGCGCTGCCGCCAGCCTCCTCCTGCCCTTCCTTCCCCTCCATGGTGCCAAGAACCGGTTTGCAGGGCTGGCGACGCACCGTGTCTGTGCATGTGCCCGTTGTGCAAGCGGGGCTGCGGGAACGCACCCTCGCTCCTGCCTCCAGCCACTGCTGGAAGCTCTTCCCCATCCCAGCCCAGCTGATGCCCCCAGGCCTGGCGGGACTTGGGGCAGGAGCTCTGGCTAAGAGCTGGAATCATTGAGGTTGGAAAAGACCTCTAAGATCATCAAGTCCAACCACTGCCCAGTACGTTTGGCTTTTCTCTGTTAGAGATGATCTGAAACTTGCAGGACCCAACTTTCAGTAGCACCAAGAGCATGAACCACCCCACGATGGAAGGGGGAAAATCCTCCTCCCCACAGGGCAGCTGGGGTCAGCCGGGCGAGAAATGATGTCGGCGACAGGCGAGGTAGGGAGATGGGGCAAGAGAGGGATTTAAGGAGAGGCAGGAAATGAAACTTTGTACTTACAAGGGCTTGCAAGGTACTCACAGGAGATTAGCAAAAGTGAATGCTGAAATCAATTACACATGGCTGGAAAATATTTCATTCAGTCTTTTTCCCCCCCCCTCTCTGTTGAAAATACAAGCCCAGCTTTGATGCAAGCTCTGAAAGGATCGCTGCCACACACAGAGGGGGAGCAGAGAAGATAAAAAACACTGAGCTTTCCATCCAGGAGTGGACATTTCAACACAGTTCCATCAGGACAACCAGCAAGCAGTTGTCATTTTGCTCCACTGCAGGAAACAGAAAGTTCAAATCCCCAAATTTCAAAGCTTTTCCTTCTGAAAGTTATTAAAACAACTATAATTTCTAACCAGCTTTACTTATACAAGAGCCTGGTCTGACCCTACCTGAACTGGAAAACGAGGAACGCAAAGATGGTTTGAAGCTGACCTGCCACTCCAGGTCCAGAGACAGAAGCTCAAGTTGCTGGGGTTTTTTAATTAACTTAATTTACTGGAGAGCAGAAGAGCTGGTGAGTCACTTTTTTTCCCTAGGTCCTTGCTAAGCCAGGGCCCCAGCACAGTGTTACAGACATGACCACTAGAAATCAGATTTGAAATGAATACAAGACTAAAGCCCTGACAAACTGGCATCATTAAAGATCCTGTGGTCTTTGCTGGAGAGCATGAGTGCCGGCCACATCCCAGCCCGGTGATTTCCCGCTGGCCTGAGGTTCCCCAGGACGCTGCTGCAGCTGCCCTGCCATGCTGGGAACATCATCTGCACCTCCCAACAGCAGCCGTGCTCCAGCCAATGCCTTCCTGTGCTGGGTTTCAAACGGGGATCATGGAATCACAAACCATTTTCATTGGAAGAGACCTTTCAGATCATCAGGTCCACCCATTCCCCCAGCACTGCCGGGGCACCACTAAACCATGTCCCTCAGCACCACATCTCCATGGCTTGGAAACCCCTCCAGGGATGGGGACTCCACCACTGCCCTGCCCAGCCTGGCACAGCCCTTCACAACCCTTGCCATGAAGAAATTGTTCTTCATGTCCAACCTCAACCTCCCCTGGTGCAACTTGAGGCCATTTCCTCTTGTCCTGTCACTTGTTCCTTGGGACAAGCCCGACCCCACCTGGCTCCAACCTCCTTTCAAGGAGAGCCAGAAGGTCTTGCAGTGAGGGTTGCCTTGCACAGGCAACGAGCAGAAAAGCAGAGGTAGAAATCAAATGCACGAGGAGAAGCATGCACAGTCAGCACAGACCAGCAGGTTCAGTAACTGGGACCTCCCTGGGCCAGGCTCAGCAGCATCCCTTGTTCTCACCATTTTCAGAAACAAATGTTGCTGGTGAGCAGTGGCAGATGGATGTCCCCAAGGCCACCGTCCCAGCCGCAGAGCTGCATGGTGCCAGGTGTGCCAGCGCTGGTCCCTCCGTCCCCTGCGATAGACCTCGGCCCTCCCGCCTGCGAAGCGGAGATAACAAACCCTCCCTGCCTCTGCGGGGCTGGAGCGACCTCAATAATCTCCTAATCCTTGCAAAGCCCTTGGAGAGCCTCCAAAGCAAGGCGATACGGAAGCACACGGTATTATTGCCATGGCTCCAGCCCCTGCCGGGAGGGACCACCTCAGGAGGAGCGGGATGTCGTCATCCTCGTTCCAGCTAATCCTCTGCCCGGCTGCTGGGCATGTAAACAAGGCGGCCAGTTAGGACTGGTCAAAAGAGCTCAGCTTAAATTGTGTTGCTTGGAATGATAGCTGAGCTTTCACACAAAAGGGAAGGGTCTACCCTCCCTAGAAAACTCACCATTTTTCTGGAGAGACCTCACACCCTGATTGCTACAGGAGTTTGCCATCAGCAAGGAAAATATTTCTCTTAAAGCGTGCTGTCATGCAGCTCCCACCGGGATCAGCCCAGCACCTTCCCCTTCTGGTACGGCAGGAATTCCCCAACCAGATAACCCTCCCGAACTGCAAGTCTCCTGACCAAGGGTGAAGACACCAATACATGGGCAAGGAGACACGGCCCCAACAGAGGGGAAAGGACTGGAGGAGCTCCTAGACCTACACCAAGCACTTCAGTAGCGTTTCCTGGCATTTACTCTGCATAGTTGGCCAATATACTTAGGGGTGGTTATCTGCATGCTCTTCAGATGTTTTGGGGAAAGATAGGTCTCCCGTATCTAACAGTTCTAGTACTGTTTTTTTACCACCCATTCAACCAGCCAGCTATGAAACACTAACCCACTTTGCACCAGCAATCAACTGAAGTATCTCCACCTCTTGTTCTTGGCATCTGGAAGCTGCCTCCACCAGCAGAGTATGCTGGAGGTGCAGAGTTCATCAGCTTCAGAGAGTCATCCTATTTGCTTCTCCATCTGCAGGGCATGCAAACAGGAGTGCTCTTACTTGAGAAGCTGACCTATGTAGAAATTTCTCCTACTCTTTCCACTGGATGACCTTCACCCTTTGAAGAAAAGCCCCATCTCCCCAGAGTCCCCTTGTGGCAGTGAAGCCTCTGCAGACATCACCGCCATTCCAGGTGGGGACAGCTGCCCGTGGTGGGACCACGCTGGAGCCCAGCAAGCACAAAGGACATGTAACTGAAACCAAACTCTAAAGAAGAGCAGAGACACCCCACAGACAGGTTCTGGGGCCAGGGGATAACAGCCAGACACTCAGTAGGACATTGGGCAGAGGATGCCCAACAGCACACGCCTTGCCTCAGAAAACCCCTACATGGGGTGGATATCACTCAACCTACAAGATGTGAAGGGACAGGGGAACAGGAACAGCCCAGCATGCTGCCTGCGTCCTACCGGAATGACAGGGAGGTCCAAGGAGTCATCTCACCTTCAGCAGGCTGCAGCAGGGACGGTGTTGTGCTGATTCAGCCATCATCACTTTATGCTGCCATCAGTTGCCTGATCACACAGGCCAGCACTGAACTCAGCAACAGCCCCTCACAAGTCTTCTTTCAGACAGTCCTGCCATAGGTTCCTGTGGTGCCAGCATCACCTGCTAACAGGAAGCTCCTCCAACTCATTGGCTCCTGGTTTATATAGCCCTGGCCTCACCCACCACCCCAACCATGACCACCTGGGTGAGGGTGGAGCCACAGAGACACAGGTGGGCCAGGTTCTGCCTCTGGAACATGAAGCCAGCAGAAACAACAAAACATTCTGCTAGGTTGTGACTCATCCACAGGTCAACTCCAACTTGGGGCCCACAGCTCAGGCCCCAGCACTTCAGATGGGCACTCGCCCACTGCATCCGCAGGCCTGGCACAGCGTGTTCAGGTCACACAGTTACCTTGGAAGCAGAAACGGGACTGAGAACATGAAAGACCCCTACGAGAGGGCAGAGGAGGCATTAGGGTGCCTCTCTGTAGTTGCACAGTGACAGTGGGGAAAGGGCCACCCCAAACCAAAGCAAACCCAAGTGAGGTGCCCGTGGTGCGACAGCAACCGCCCTGACCCGGCACGGTCGGGGCTGCGTGTGCGCACGGGTCTGGAGCTCCTCGGGACGCCTCAGACGTGGTAAATACCTTTAATAATAGTTATTATAAGATCACTGGAGCAAGGACTGTGTTATTTAGGGCTTAGACAATGCCAATACTCCCAGCTGGAGCTAAGGCACCAACAAGTGAGACAGCAACGATTACGCCAGTCCTCACCTGCAGACGCAGCCGTCTGCTCCTGGCCAGCAAAGTCTGCCCTTGAGATGCTGTTTTCCCAAAGTCCTTTTCCCTCCTGAAGCAGAGACAGGGAGTGAATCAAAGGGACTCGCCTTGTTCAGAGCCAAGCAGAAAGGGCTGAGGAAAGACTGAGCGCAAGGAGAGGGGCAAAGGAGCAGCAGAATATGGGAGATAGCAACAATTACAGGTTCAGGGCTCGGCCATCACTCTTGGAAGTCATGGCTGTTAGGTTGAGTTTGTCCCGTTCCATCGTTGTGCCGAGAGCCTCCTCGTGCACCAGGTTACGGGGTAAGCACCATCAGTCCAACCGAGCCATACCCTGGAAAGCGTCTCGCTGTTGAAGGACACTGAGTCTTCCTCTTACTGCCTGGTCTTTTTTTCTGTCAAACGCCCCAAACTCTTCTTTCTCCTAAAACATCTTTGGGTTTGATTTTGTTTTGAAGGATGGGTGAAGCCTGCCAAATGTTTTTAGCTGCCCTTCCAGTGGCTGAGATAAGCCCATGTTCAGATTAACACGGTGCTTGCTTTGCTTGCTTTCTCCCTGCAGGTCAGTGCGTCCTACTACCCCACGCCAGGATCCCTGGGGCACTCGGCGGCCATCGTCACTCTTCCCCATCTGCAGCACCACGTGTCGGCTTATATGTACGTAAGGAAACCGAAATATGCTGGGGGGTCGTGTAATTTTCTGTACCTTCACCTGAGGCTTCTCCAGCCAGTGGTTCCTGTGAGCCGGGAGGTAAAGGCAGACCAGAGGGCAGCTCCGTGTGCTCGGGTCCAAAGGCAGATCCATGTAGGAATGTCCTTGGCTGGTCTGAGCAGGGGTTGCAGAGACTTAGCGTCACAGTTGAATTATTACATTGGCAGCAGGTGAACCGTCCTTGCACCTCACTTCAGTGGTTATGGATACATCGTTCTGCCTGTTTCTCAACGGTGCATCTTAGATTCTTTAAGGAAACGAATTACTCCTTCAGCGCCTCCAGTTATTTGTTCTAAACAGTGAAAGCCACTGGTGTCTTCAGCGATCCAACCTTTCAAACCTTTCCCAGCGTTAAAATTTGCAGGTGGTATATTATGATGATTTGTTTTCCTCCAGATAAGATTCCTCAGCCAGGCCCCGTAGTAGCTACCTCCTAACAGCCCCAAGCTGTCTGCGCGGTAACTGGCACCTCCGCGGTGGAATCACCGGCACACACCAGCAGTGTCTGTTCATCTCCTCCACACTCACAACGGGCTGCTCTCACACAAGGTCACCCAAGACGACGGCACACACTTAATCCTGAGCACGACAGAACTCTCAAGGTCTTAATGCGCAGAACGAGGGTTGCCTTGGAGGGTTCCGTGCTGCCTGTTTGGCACAGCTCCCTTTTCAACCCTGCCACAGCAAAGCAGTGGCTGCACGTCCTGCCCTGCAGAGAGTCCCCATGAAGTGACAAACCCCTGCAGAACGAGAACGGGAGGAGAAGTCACTTTACAAAAAAGTGCTTAAGAACAAGTCAAACACTCCAGTGATCGTTCTGAACGGCAGGGAGAGAGAAACCTTTCTAAAAGTTATGGGATAGTCCTTGACTGTCTACACAACTAGTCCGTGGTTTCTATTTGTTAAATAATATCTGATAATTGTACTGGTCTGTAACTCGTTAGTGTTTGGAAGCAGATCCCATTCCCCTTAGAAAACAACAACAATGCCGTTAAATTAAATGAGTTACCCTGGAGACAAATGGAAGCTCTTTAAAGATCCAGTAGGGAAAGGCTTTGAAAAATATGCCATTTTCTTTTGCTCCTGTTTTGCTGCGTGGTCACACGTGGTTCACTGTGCAGAACAAAGCTTCAGCACCTGGCCACAGTCCCAGAATCACGACAGAGAGATCTAGAGGGGATCTCGAAGCAGCTTCCAGCCTGGTCTCCTCGCTAGCACAGAGAAGAGCCATGTCCCTTTGCCCACCTCATTCTCAAAGGCCCCTGTGGCAGCAGCTGAAGTCCCACCATTAGTCCCTGCAGGAGGAGGAGGAGGAGGAGGATGGGGTTAACACGCAGGTTGCTGTATGAGCAGTGCTCCTCCCCAGCCTCCAACACCTCCTGATGCTGCTCCAGGCGAGCAGATGCAGGGCCTCTGGCTCACCACGTACTTCAAAGGCAGAACGTATTGGTGATGCTGGCGCTGGACGGAGCATCCTCCCTGTGCTCTTTCATGCTGCTTTGCCTTAGGACAGGTACACATGAGCCTTCAGTCAGTTATGTCAATGGAGCGCTCCCCATGTCAGGTGGAGAACAGCAGCTTTCTCCTCCCTAACGCTTGTTGCCCTTGGCTGACACTTCTAGGACAGAAACCCTTAGCGGGAGCTCCTTTGTTCTCCATTCCTGCTCACTTTTCTTTATTCGTGTCCCCTTTGGCCTGAAGTTACGGGCAGTCTCTTCCCTGCGAGTTCTCTCCACAATAACAGCGGCAGCCAAATATTTGATGTGGGCGCTGGTGGAAGAGGCTGCGGGCAAACAGCCGCTGCTCCCCAAAGGCAGAGGCAGCAGTTCTCCAGCGCAGCTGGACGGGACGTGCTCCAGGCACGAGCAGCTCCCCGCTCACCCCGCTCTCCCCAGGTGCGTGGCTCTCCACTCCTACGCGGCCCACGGACCCGACGAGCTGGAGCTGCAGAAGGGAGAAGGGGTCCGCGTCTTCGGGAAGGACCATGACGGCTGGCTGCGGGGCATGTCCCTCGTCACCGGGAGAGTGGGCATCTTCCCCAGCAACTACGTCGCTCCCCTCTTCAGGTCCGGTTTTTCTTACGTGAAACAAAAACACGCGGAGAGGGGAGCAGGCAACGCGTAGGATGTGGGGTCTTCTCGCAGGGGGTTCCTGCAGCACTAGCGAGGGCCGGGGATTCCTCGCCTGGGCTGTAAAGGTCTCCTCCAACCCAAAGCATTCCGTGATTCTGTGGTACCTGGCAGCTCTCGCTCCTTTTGTTTCTCCGGGTAGCGGCTCAGCTGCACGCCCCACATGGGATCTCCTCCAAGAGCCGGGCGCTGTGGCAGGGAGAGGTCAGGGAGCAGAGGGGGCCGGTAGCGCTCCCCTCGCAGGGGACAGATGGACAAACAGCGGGACAGCAGCCTTTGTCTGCTTGTTTTGAACCGGGGATGCTGACAGAGACAGCAGCAGCTTCTCCCGTGACCATTTAACTCAGTCCTGGAGCTTTGGCAGAGACCTGTGGGTGACACAGCCGGCACTTTGCGATGGGTTAGTCTGGGAGCCGGGGTGGTCGGCAGCGGGGCTGCGCTCGGACTCGCCTCCATTCCTTCCGGATGACTCCAGCCCTTTTCCTTTTTTTTTCCTTTGTCCTGCCAGAAGGGTAAACCACAGCTGAAGTCTCTTTAGAATCAAAATACTGGCTTTAGAGCGGGCGTTTAAGCACTGCCTTCATTGATCTAACTAAACAAACATTCATTAGAAAGAGAAATAATTAAAATATACAATTTAAGAGAGAAAAAAAATGTGCCTGTGCCCTGCGCTGCCCTGAGATACGCTGAGGTTCGGCAGAGGAACAAAGAGCCCAGAATCACAGAATTGTCTAGACTGGGAAAGACCTTTAAGATCATCGAGTCCAGTCATTAACCTCACGCTGACAAGTCCTCGACTAAACCATATCCCTAAGTACCACACAGGCCTTTTAAACCCCTCCTGAGACAGGGACTCCACCACTGCCCTGGGCAACCCGGTCCAATGCCTGGTAACCCTTTCACTAAAGAAATTCCTCCTGATATCCAACCTAAAATTCCCCACAGCTTAGCAATGCCGTGCTCTGCTTCTGCAGGGGGGATAGGTCAGGACAGCCCTCCCCCGACTGTGATTTCATTACCTGGAGCAGGGTTTCCCTGGCTGGAAACTCGCTGGGATGGTCCAGCCCCGTCTGCGGGAGCAGGGACAGGATGGGTGGGCATGGGGAGCTCTGCTCCCGCGGAATCATCTCCTCGCACACCCACCCACCCACCTCAGCCTCTGCCTCCCCAAAAGCCTTCTACAGACACATCAAAAATCCACCTTACACTCCTCCTACCACCATTAGGTCTCTCCCCTCCTTGCTTCCCATTCCCTGCTTATCTTTTGTTCTACCAGATCTCTGGGTTCAGGCTGGAGGCCCCAGTGATGCTGTGGTCCCAGCATCACCCCCAGGCACCCTCCTCACGTCCAGGAGCTCTGGTGATGAGTCTTCATCTCTCCAGCTCATTTCTTCACCATATAACCTCTGATAACACCATGGCCCCACCTCACCGATAAACAGAGCAAAGAAATAACCGAGAGCACACCCCAAAAAGCCTCATAAAGCGCTTCAACCGTAAGCGCTGCGTTTGGAGCTGCTATTCTATCCTCCTTCGGAAATTTCTTCATAATAAATTGATGCCCGAGTTATTTGATGAATCACTGCTCAGTTATTAAACTGTAAATCTTTCCTCCACCCCCCAAAAACGTAAAGAACAATCAGAGGAATCCTTTAAAGAGGATTTCATCACGGCCCGCTCTCTGAAGGAATTTGGAGCAATATTTGGCCAGTGTGCTGGGGGGAAACGTTGATATTTCTTTGGCAATTTAGTGGCTTCAGGTGGAAGCACGGAGCTGAGCCCCCCGGGGAAGGCGGGGAGGAGGCTAACCCCAGGCAGGTGCTGGGCACCGGAGAGCTGCCCAAACAGCTGGAGCCGGGTGAGAGGAGCACAAATCCTGCCTCTGCCCGGCCCTTGCAGAGAGGGGCCTCGCACAGCCCCGGCCGAAGGCACCATCCAGCGCACCCTGCGTGGGGAAGGGGCAGGGCGGGGTAGGAGGGAGCGTGTTTGGGCAAAGCCCAGAGGAAGGGCTGATGTTGGGAGGTCCCTTTTGAAATGCCCTTTTCGTTACTGAAATGAATCCTAACCCTCTTCTGGAATAATTTCTTATCAATCAGGTGCAGAAAGATGAAAGCCCGTGTTGTAATGGAATCAGAAACCACCCACTGTACATCCACAGTGTGTCCCACCAAAGCCCTGGCCTGGGAGCAGCACAGGAACATTAAAACCCTTGAGCTCCCTTTTGGGCAGGCTCCTGCTTTCCTTACAAAAACCACAAGTCTTGTCTCACCTTATTTTCTCTTCTGTTTCAAACAGGAAATCTAGTCTCTCCGACTCGAAGCTGCCTTCCCTGTACACCTCTTGGACACTGTCGACCGCCTCGCTCTCCTCCCAGGGGAGCATCTCAGAAAACGGCCCGAGACAAAGCAGAGCCTTGAAGCCGGCGCTGCTCCCGGTGCCCGTCCCCTCGCCCGGGAGGAGCACGGCCACGGGACAGGCATCCCTGCGGCGCGGACGCGGCAGCACCAGGAAGAGTAAGTGCTTCGGGGGGCTCTCAGGGAGGGAAAAGGTAGATACGTTTCCCCCTAGACCGTACTGGCTGCCTGCAATTAGCACCGGAGCCGTAATAAAGAAGAGAACCTTCTCAGGAGGACAGCAGCTCGCCAGAGTGGGCTGCTGAAACATCAGTGCACAGATACGGCGAGAAATAACCCCCAGTTATACACGGACCCCTAATTATACACGGACAACCTCAGGCCCTAGGTTAGCTTTTGTCGCTCTGGAGGGAGGTTTTGGAATTGTCACAGGCAGCTCTTTGAGAGCTCCAACTCCATGCTCAGAAGCAACTTTTAAAAAGGTTAATTTAGGGTATTATTGGGAATTACTAAGAAAGGAACACAGAGCAAGGGAGTAAAACTCCGCTGTGCCATTGGGGGAGTTCTGGTGAGCTCGTATCCCGAACGCTTCATGTATTTCTGGCAACTCAAAAAGAATATAGTAGAATCAGAGGGATGATCAAGAGAACAGCATAACTTCTATTTCAGAAGAAAAAAAGAAAAAGAGCTTGGAAATATCTGAGATGCATAAAATCACGAATCGCCTGAAGGTGAGAAAGGATACTTCACAAAAGAAAGAAGCGGGAGTTGCCCAGTGAAATTGTGAAGTCAAAAGCCTTGATGTAGCAGAGAGCTGGAGGGGAAAAGCCTCGTATCTATTTTTCTCCTCCTCCACAAAGATCCAGTACGTGCGAATCACCCGCACAGCCCGGGGATGTGGGAAACACAGGACGGAGGGCGGGAGAGGAGCTCATCAGCCCCTCCAGCGAAGCTGGTGAGGAGCTCGGGGTCCCACACCACCGGCTGTCCCCAGCCGCGGTCGTTGGGGTAATTTTTTGACTCAGCACAGAAAACCTCTTTGCGAAGGTTTTTGCAGAGCTCAGTTGGTCATATTCTTTCCAAAGAAGCTGGCAAGGTTTATCTTCAGCCCATTGGGCAAGTCGGTGGTGCCTCCTCCAGCGCTTGCAGATGGAGCTGCTGCCAGGGCAGGCAGGACCTGGGCCAGGGGAGACCTTTGCAAGGGCCATTGTCAGTGGTTTTAGGCTCAAAATTGGATTGAGGACTCATTCCCCTGTGGTGGCTCTGTTTGAAAAAAAAAACAAATCAGTCTCGTGAACAGCAAGAAACTGCTTCAGAAGAAATAAAACGTGTGGCTTCCTGCACCAGAAAACGCAGCTGTGGGATGGAGCAGCCAAACTGGAACCACAAAGAGCACGGGGTGGTGAGGACTGGCAGAGGGCTCGGAGCAGGGCTGCTGAGGGCAGTTCCTGCCTTCAGCACAGAAACTGTGTGGAGGGGACAAGGAATGTCCTAGCCCCACAAGGACCCCATCAGGGGAGCTGTTCCCCAGGAGGTCTTCTGCTCGGGGGGAGATTTCTGCTCCCCAGAAGCACATGCTGGTGGCAGATGTCCTGTGTCACCCAACACGGTCACCCCCCTCGCCCCCTCACCGTGAGGCTGTGTCTGGTCCTACTGCTGATGGCAGCTCATGGAACAGTGGTGCCACGGGCCCCCCGGCTCAGGAGCTGGGCAGGAAAGTCCAACCCTGCCACGCTCGAGTATTTCCAGCCCAGGAGAAGGCAGGGCAAGCTCTCAGGAACCAGCCAGGTCCTATCCAAGACAGAAGGAAGTCTGCAGTAGGAGTTGTTGTGCAAACACAGGGGGAATTGTGGGTTTCATTTGTTTGTCTCGCTGGTGTCCAGCGAGCCTGCTGAGGAGAGGCTGCGGAGGCAGATGGGGTTGGTACGTGGTGATCCCTGAGAGCTACGACCCCACAGCATCCCCGTGAACGGGGCTGTTAGTGCTGGGCTGTAACCATCGCTCGCTTCTCTTTGCTCTGTCTGTGCCGCTCGGGATTCCTGCTGACTGACTTCTTTTCAAACGGCTCTCGCTCCCCAGACGGATCCCTGCAGCGGCCGGGGCAGGCAGGGACCCCCGTGCACGTTGCCGGCTCCCTCAGACGTCCTCCCACGGCCACGCTGCGACCTCAGCAGATCCAGCTCTATCAGCACAGCCTCCCTCCCGGAGCCGGCATGGCCGAGGCAGGAGCAAGGCCAAACTTCTCCCACGACACTTCGCCGGTGCTGGTGGTCAGAGGGGAAAGCAGAACTCCCTCCGTGTGCAGCTCGGTGATCCTGGATGCCAAAGACCCTCCAGCAAAGAGCGAGGCAGCTCCAAAGCCACCTGCCTCAGCCCCACCGTCCATCCTGGTGAAGCCAGACACCTCCCGCAACACCGCCGAGAAGGTACGGCCAGCAGTTACCTGCTGCGTCAGGGGGTCCTCGTGGGACCATCATTCAGGGTCAGCCCAGTATTGACGGGGACCAAATTCCTTTAGGGCTTCACTCCATTCTCACCCAGAAATCACCAGGGTTGGTACGTTAAGAAATCAGATATTTGTGTTGCTGACGTTGTGGTTTAGAGCAAGCCCTTTAGATGCTGCAGGACCTCTTTCCATGTAAACCAGTGTCAGTCACAAGCAACTCTTGAGACTTTTCTGAGGTCTTAAACTGGGCAAGAATCCCACCCTGATTTGGGAGTTTGGGAGCGAATGAGCAAAAGCCGCAGACCCGGGTGTTAGACCTTATGTCAGGCTGGTCTCTACAGATCTCCCCCAGCCCCCTCCGTGTCACTTTGGCTGAGCCATTTGGAACAGAAATTTCTTTCCCCTCTGGCAGCCAGAAGGAAACTTCATAAAGATAAAAATCGTTCTGCAAATAGCCCTAGTGACAGCTTTCCCTTCGCGTGGCTCCCAGAGAGTCAATCGCTCCACAAGCCCCTGAAAGCCCAACCAAGCTCAGAGCTCCCAGGAGGAACTTCACCAGCTGGAGAGAGATGTCGGGCTCTCCATGAGGGGCATGGCAGGACAGGCCACCCCCTCCTCGTGTCCACTGCCACCTGCCCTTCCCCTCCCCTCTCTCCCGCTGCCTCGGGTGGTGGCTCCTGGACCATTCTCCCAGGTCTCTGCTGCACCACACCACGCTGGTGCCTGGTGCTCTCCTCCACCTGCCATCAGCTGCACATCACGCTGGGCTTCTCCACAGGCCTCCTCTGCCCTGGGAAGGAGCCAGCCACCGCTCAGCTCACCCCCTGGTTCTCCAGGGCAGACCACAGCAAGGAGGGTGGGTGGCTGCTTTTCCCACAGTGACTCTGGTCCCCTTCTCCTTGCAGCAAGTGAAGACGGTGAGGTTCCAGAACCACAGCCCACCACCGCCCAAGCGGCACAGCCTGCAGCCCTCGCCGAGCCTGGCGCGCGTCAGGACGGAGCCGGTGCCCGCAGCGGAGGCTCCCCTGCCAGAAGCCATCCTGCCGGTCCCCGAGCTGGCCGTGCTCTACTCGCCCAGGGCCAGCTCCAGCCCCATGCACCAGCGGCGGGCGCTGCACCCCAAGGCGCTGTCGCTGGACCTCTCCGGGCAGCTGACCTTCCCCATCAAGAAGAGCTACAGCAGCATCTCTGCAAACTGAGAGGGTAACTCCTCTGCTTGCTTCCCCTCACGCTCCTGCTCCTCTCCGCCCTGCTGCGAGGGGTGAGCACCCCGGACCCGCACCCGCCTGCCAGCTCCACCGCTCCCCGTCCCGTGGCGAGGGGCAGGGGACGCCTGCATCTCCCCACACCTCCAGCACCCTCAGGGCCTGCAACTTGCAGAGAACTGGGGGAGCTCCTGAGAGAGCAGGACAGGACAGCGTCCATCCCTGCACCGGAGCGGCCTGGCCTGGCCGAGGGCGGTCGGAGGAGCCTCACTGCCCAGGGAGACGCGGGGTGGGTTGTGGCATCCAAAAAGCGATGTTCTTTGGTGTCGTGTAAGGCTGCCTGTAAGGCACCGGAGGAGGAGTGGGAGGGGGAAGAAAGTGTGCGGAAATAGTTAAGCTTGTTTTGATCTCCTCACTGCTGCAGGAAAGCCCACAGAGATCAAAACACTGGTTCATTACCTTCCTGCTTCTGCAGGATAAAGAAACCATAAATCAAAATCAGTCAGTTCCTGGCTGATGGTTCCTGTTGCCTTCTGAGGGGGGTTCACTCCGATTTCTTTGTTGGGTTGGTTGCTTGCTGGCTTCTCTGTTTGGTTTTAGCCCAGGAGTTTTAAGGCAGAGTGCAGTTTAAGAAGTGATTTGGAGAGGAAAGAGACGCTGGAAAGGGACGTGCCGTTATCACAGCCACTTAGACTCTGCAGACAGGGGTATTGGATCCTGCTCCTCCTCGGTGCTCGGTTTCCTCTAATTACCTGTCAGCTACCTCCCAGTCCTCCATGAGCTCGCTCCAGCTCCCAGCTCCCGCCCATCCATTCAGAAACAGCTTCTGTGAACAGCCCAGGTGGAATTCAGGGGTTTCAGTCTGCATCAAGGTGCACCAAAGACCGTCGGTGTCACAGACGGCAGAACGGAGTGCTCGCCCTGCCACAGACCAGCCCTTGCCGTGGCAGCGCCAGCTCTCAGCTGCCCCCATTCCAAGCATCTTTCCCGTGAATCCAGGGGGAAGCAGCCCGAGCAGGGAGCTGTGCCCGCCTCGCCAGCTGGGACTGCTCCCCAGCAAACCCCTGCACAACAGCTCTTGTTTTTCATACTTGGTTTGTATTGCCGGTTTGCAGACCAGCCATTCCCATCCTGGCCCCGGCCGCCAGATCTAACAGCGGTGGCTGCGCTTCGGCCAAGCTGCCGTAAAATCCCACCCTTGGCTAATTGCACACAAACCCCATGAAATCAACTCTGCCGGTCAGCGGGAAGTCTCCGAGGCACCAGCACAGTCTCAGAGAAGGATATTTTCTTCTGGAACTAAGAAAAGGGGATGGAGAAAACCACGTACTAGTCTACAGCCCCTGTCCTTTTACTCCTTCAGGCTTCTCCTGTCCGTGGAGCAGGAAGCTGGTGTCTGCCTGCAGGGATCTTCAGGAGCACAGGAACCACCAATGGCACAGATAAGTTCTTCACCCTGTGCTCTCTGTCGCTATTTAAGCTCCTGCAGAAAAATCCTGTCAAGCTGAAAAGGCGCCATTTGTCCACGTATAAAAGGCAGTGGAAGCTGCAAACAAGAGGGTGAACGTGACTCTCAGCGATGCCCCCTCAAAGACAGTTGAACATCTCAGAGAATACATGGTCTAGAGGTCAGGGAGATGCTGGGATGAAGGTTGGACTCGATGATCCTAGAGGTCTTTTCCAGCCTAAATGATTCTATGACACGCTGGATCTCTGCTGAAGACTCCTCTCATCCTCTCAGAACTAACCCAGAAACCCTCCTAAGCTGGCTCTGTAACCAGCACCACCTCCGCTTCTCTCAGGCACGTTCAGAAATAAATGGAGTTGCATTAGGACCAGCTCAGGTAGTAATTTATAGTGCTGGTGTGGAGGGGAAGGAGGGGCTGGCTGTGCCCGCTCCCGAGGTGATCAGTCGCTGCATGCTGATGAGAGCAGCCCCAGCTCGGTGCGACCTGACCCGTAATCCACTGACCAAGCGTCTGATGCACTTCAGCAGCTGCCCTCCCGCGGGACTCGCGAAGGCGGTGGCATGGGTGGCTGGAGCTACACCAGGGTTCACTATGCAGATGGAAATGCTGGCGAAGAAGGAGCAGCAGGAAACACGAGGCCCAGAGGGACGCCTGGCAGGGACAGTGCGTGTGGGGAAGGAAGGGGAACTCCTGCATTTCATGCCCCAAAAGCAGCATCCTCATCCCGTGCCAGTACAACAGAGCCAAGGTCTCCTGGACTGCCGTGGTCACACTGTCTGCGGAGCAGGGTGACGGGGCTGGGAGCAGGCTGGGCTGTGTCCTGGGGAGGGGACGAGCTGATCCCTGCGCACGGACCACGGTCGATGCCAATCCCCAGCTTTTACACCCTGCAGCAAAGGGCAGCCGCGAGCCCCCAGCTCCAGCCGGGCTCGGTGTCCCAGAGAGCTGGCCACCAGGCGATGAGCCAGAGATCTTCCCTTGTCACCGGCAATTAACCCTGCCCTGCAAGACCCCGGTTTCACCGGGAGCTTCCTTGCGAGCAGGAACACATCAACAACTGCTGGCGCTCAGGAGGGAGCTCGGTGCCATCTGCACGCAGAGACACATGTGAAGATGAGAGGCAGAAAGAAAACAAGGAACCACAACTCCCTGGGGGCTTCGGACAGATGTACGTTGAATTAAGCCACCTTGTAAACGTAATCTACAAGCAGGGCAGGTTTTCCCACCAGAGGCAGGCAGGCAAGGCCAGGCAGCAGGGAAGAATCTGAACTTGAATTTGGGGCTGCAAAATGAAAAGCTCAGAGAGCAACAGCCAGAGGTGGCTGCAGCTCTGTGCCCCACACCTCGGTCCTGCCACCAAAGCCCAGGTACAAGGAAGGGCAGCCCCTCCTTTGGCCACATCGGATGTGCTCAGCTTCAGGGCATGCCAAAAGCAGCAGGAAAAGCCAAAGGTGCTCAGCAGGCTGTAAGACTTCACAGGCTATAGAGTCTTTCTGCACATCTGGGCTCACAACAGCTGGATACCGCTCACATGGTCAGTTCAGAATATTGCCTTTCAGGGAACAAAACCACCCTCTGATCCTCTCACACCAAGATAAGTAGCAATAAGCTTTCCCAGCACAGGGAAACCTGCAGAACCATTCAGCCCACTGCACGGTACTGAATCTAAAGACAAACACACCAAAAATCACCACAAATCTCTCCCAGACTTGGACCTTAACCCGCTGTGTCGTGACAACAAGTGGCAGCGTCGGGCTGACGGGGACAGGGGAAGCTCTGGCAGCGGGGCACACGCACGGTCACGGGCGATGGCAGGGGAGGGAAGCACTGACAGCGAAACCAGTGCTCGGTAAAAGAGCAGACAGCTATTCTGGGACAGATGTCTCAGATTCTTGCACGGGATATTTCAGTGCTTCGGTGCTATGGTGATAAGTGCCCTAAATATATTCAAAATACGTAGGGAGAGAGAAGTGAAAACAAGACGTATTTTAAAGCAACTGCTCTAATAAGCATCATGTTCCCATAGACATCTGCCCACTGGCTTCACACTGCAGCCACGGGGCAAGATGCTGCGTCCTCCTCACCTTCTCCAGTACTCTCCTGGCAACCCCAGGAGGCATCTGCATAGAGTTGTTTCACCATGGAACCTCCCAAGGAAGAGGGACTAGAACCCTGACCTTTTTCTTCCAAAAGCCCAGGCACCAGAACCTCCTGGCACTCACCGAGCGCTTCACCAGGAGCCCTGGGCCAGGCAGTGACCAACAAGTGGCCCTTGTCTACATGGAGAAGCTGGTCATGCTGGGGAAGACATCGACTGGGTCTGTTGGGGAGCAAGTATCTAAGTGCACCAGACCAAAAACATCTGTTCTGGAACAATTACTTCAACCCCCTTACTCCACAAGCAGAATCACCGCGCTGCATTCTGGGACCATGAGCAAAACACCTTTTTTTTGTTTCAGCTCTGAGCTGCTGACCTGAAGCATCTTCCATGAGGGTCTGCTCCAGACCTCTGTCCCTTTCTGGCTGCTGTCATCCAATTTTTACGTTTTTTTAATTGAATAGCAATGAAAAGGGAGGCATCACATGTTGGCAGGAGGGTGGAAGCTTCACATGGAGGTGGGTGAGCTCTTCAAGGGTTTCTGTTCTTTTTATATATATTCAACTTCCCTCCTGTCTTCCCACGCCCCAGACTCTTTTCAGCCCATTTCCACAGAGAAGACAGGTTAGAGAGCAGCCTGAGGACCCTGTTTTGTCATTCCTGAGCTGGCCAGGAGGGCCCATGGGCAAAGGCCACCCCTTCCCCCAGGGACATCCCCCCTCTGCACTCCCAGTGGGATGGAGATGCTGGTCCCAGCCCCAGCCTGGCTCAACCACCAAGTCTGCAGGCTTTGGTTTTACCACGAGCCATCACAGGAGGCACGGAGCGCGAAGGGAGCAGCACCAGGAAAGGCAGAGAACAACCGCGGGTGTGCTGCAGTGTGATGTGTTTCTCTATGGAGAACACATCGCTCCCTGCCTGCCCGGCTGAAGGTGCCACAGGCTGGTCCAGGTCCAAGCACCCCGAGCATCGTGCCTGGCAGTGAAAGGAGCTCTGGAAAAGCGCATAAAGAGGCACACAGGGACCGAGGGACCGTTCATGAACCTCTCGCAAGTTCTTGAATTGGGCTGATATTCTCTCTGCTCGTTTCTTATGATTAGTTAATGAACTGGAGCCCGAATCAGATCATCCATCAGCTCAGCTTTAATTGCCTGCCTAGCCTGGCAGAAACCTCAGAGTGCTTCAGGAAGTAACCGACCCCCTGCGCCTGGGCTGCAGTCGTGCTTCCTGAGAAAGGATGAGCAGAGGCAGCCGAGGTAAGAAAACAGACCATGAATTCTCTGCACACCCTTCACGTGGAGGATGCCTCCCTGCCCCTGGCAGACACAGCTCGTCTCAGGCACAGAGGGGCCTCCCCTTCGAGAGCTGCAGCGCTGGGCCCAAAGGAGACTCTCCCACCACTTGCCACCAGGAAGGTTGCAGGGGTGATGTTCAGGCTCAGGAGGGAATTCTGCAGGGCTGTTTCAGATGGGAACTGGCTGCTGCTCTCCTGGGAGCTGGAGAACCCTCGCCAGGCTGGGGTACATGGAACACCCCCAGGGATCAGTCCCTGCTCTGCGATAAAGAGGGATCCCTTGGTTGGGAAACAAGCCACGCAAGAGGATGTTGTGGACACGCAAAGTGTGCCACCAGAAACTGCCTTACCCATGGAGGGGTGGCCGGGCTGGAGGCTTCGCAGGTTGGATTTGGGCATGGGCAGCCCCAGACACCCACAGAGGAGAAGGAGGAGGAGGAGGAGGAGGAGGGGGAGGAGTGCTGGTCTCTCTCCATGAGAGAGACCCTGCCTGGCCCATTTCCGAGCGTTTTATTTCCTGACGTCATCCCGTTTAATTTTTCATAAGCCACCGAGGCAAAACAAGAACGGTTAAAACACGGAGCATCTCCTCTAGGCTCAGAAAACCCCAGAAATGAGTTGAGCAAAAGCCCCCGAGGCCATGGTCAGCCTTTCCTGAAGAGCCCCCAGCCCTGCAGCTCCTCCAGCCCAGCCCGGGGGGCTGGCCCTTCGTCCCAGCCCTCGGCCCCTCCTCCGTCCCTAGCCCTGGGAAAGAGGAACGCAAACATTGGCCCCAAAACCTTTTGAGTCGGAAGCACCAGAGCAGCCCAGGGCTGCGTAAGTTCACGTGTACATTTATCGTTATTTTAAGAGGTTTATTCATTGCCCAATAGTTAACACAGTTCGTTTGTGCAACTACATGTTTTAAGTGTAATAATAGCTATAGACTTTTAAGTTTTTCAGGTTTTTTGCCTTAAGGCTCAGCGTCTCCCCCATTTAAAAAGTAACATTTCTAAATGTTCACAAAATCAGCGTTGAGAACCCAGACCTGTCGGGGTGAGGCGGTGGGTCCTTACCGGGGTCAGCGGGAGCTCACACAAGCTGATCACCTTGTACCCGCTCCCGTGGGAAGCTGTGAAGGGATCCGGAATAGCTCCGTGGGCTGGCACACGAGGTACCCAGCGGCGGGCAGGCTGGCCAAGGCTGCAAGTGTAGTAAAAGTGGAAAAAAAAGACACATTTATACCAAAGTTCCAACAGAAAATAATTCTAAAGGCAGTAGGGAGCAACAAAAGGTCGTTCACCTTGATCCCCGGGGAACAGAGCAGGGAATTGTCTTGTCTTCTTTCTGCACTGAGCCCAGGAGACATTTTAATGAAATGTTACAGCCATGTTACTATAAACGAGAAAAAAGAAATTACTATTTTTACATGTATACGCTTAGAAATAGTAGGATATATAATCTCCTCTTATTTGGTGATGGGTAGGTAGGAGGAACACATAAAAAACATGCATTTAGTTAATTGTTCAGAGGCACTTGTACAAATTCCGTGGCGCTTAATATTTTTTTCCATGATGTGAAGTGCATTTTTTAAAAAGGTTTTTCCAATTTAAGGCACTATTAGGGAGAAGAGAGAAGTCAATAAACAAAAAGATCCTAGTTTTCTGTTTTGTATTAATCTCCAAGATATTTATTTTGTATTTCTGTAACTGGAAAAATAACGGTTTAAAAACACTTTAAGTTTTCAGAAGTTTATTCACCTAGGTTTATAGTTTAAAGCTGTAGATTAATTAAATTAATTGGAGCTGAATGGATTGGGGCACCTACTCGCGGGAAGCGCAGGCAGCAGCAGGGAGCTGCCGGGGTCCCCGGGGGAGCGCGGCCACGGTGCAGCTTTTGGCGCCCGGTCCCACCCTGTGGAAGCTGCGGTGTTACCATTAAAACTTTTCGCATGAAAAAACCCAGGAATGTTTCTTTTCGCTTTATTTCGGGTCACTGTTTCACCAGACAGAACAAATGCTGAGGAGGAGGTGGGTGGCCTGGGGAGCTCAGCTTCGGCCAGTCCAAGCTCAAGCTCCTGCTTTCCACTTTTGATGCTCTTCACTACCAGCAGGAACCTAAAAGCAAATATAACAGCAATATTTAGCATTGCTTGACCTTTTTTCCCCCCCTTTTTTTAAGCGCTTTGAAATCTCTGGCCAAAGAGCAGAGCGTGTTGCTCCTTCTAGGTGGTTAGAAGCGAGTCCCCGGATGCAGGGACAGACAGAGCACTGGGAGAGGACCCTGGTCCTGCTTCCGTCACCCCGTGGCACTACCCCTTGCTATAAACTCTTCTGCTGCGGAAGCAGCGGGTCCTGCTGCTTTCCCAGGGACAGCAAATAAACCTGTACTAAATGTTGAGATCACAAGTCCCAGCTGAAGATGGCAATTTAGGTTCCAACTCTCAAAGCCACTGCTGGCTCAGGAAGCCTCTGTGATGTGGTGATCTGGCAGAAGTGGATTATTGGGCATTATACGCAGGTTTAACTTACCGGGGTAATCAGGCATTATACCCAGGTTTAACTTACCAGGTTCTTGGGCATTGTACCCAGGTTTAACTTCCCGAAGAGGACAAGCAGCAGCAGAGAGAGAGCCTGCTGTAAAATACTCGTGTTTCATTTTCAAAAACACGGCGTTCTGTGTGGTGGGTGGTGAGGGAGAAGGACGGGATGGGTAGAAAGACTCATGATTCAGGCTCCCTCGCTGGCAGGTTTTAACTAGGACACCCTCGGCCAAGTTGGGCCTGCGGGTAGCCCACGGCTTCAGCTCTCGGGCCACCTGATGGGCTGCCCAGCCTCCGAGGGTCCCTGGGAAGGAGCGAGGAGAGTTTACACAAGTGGCACAACCAAGGACCAGCTTCTCCACCTCGTCCTGTTCATCCTACCGAGGTAACTCCACAGCAAGAGGGAACTCACAGGGCAGATCCAGACCCAATCCAGTGTATTTCCCTGCACTTGGGTAGCCTGTGAGCTGGAATCCTCTGCTCGGTGCCTTCAACACAGGGAAGACAGATTCTTCAGTGGAAAATAATTCACCAAAGGTCCCGCAATCCTTCTGACACAATAAAGCACCGTTGCAGAATAACTGTTTCTGCTTTAAACAAAAATAATAGATTCTGGATACTTTGCTGGTGCCACCGAGTCAATAATTCTCTCTTCTGCCTGCAAAGCCTGGAGGGATTAATAAACTGCTTTGAACTGAATTCCTGAGCAAGAGGAGCCCTGCACAAGTCTCTCTGCAGAGAGGTATTTCACAGCGTAACGTCACACAGCAAGCATTCATTTCTCATCAGCTACCAGGTTTCTAGATAGATGTATCGGTTTTTATATACCAGATTATTTATAATGTTAACTATGGATGGGGCTCCTAACTCGACTCCTAACTTGAGACCAGAAAGAGCAGAAGTCCCGTCCTCAGGAAGAAATGAATGCTGACGGCACCTCAGAGACATCCATCCTATCAGTGGAGCAACGACTTCCAGCCAGGCGTGGAAGCAGATGCTGGGAGCAGCCCCAGCGCACGGCCCAAGTGACATCACCACACTCCACACCCTGACCTCAAACCTGTTCCCAACTGCCAGGACTGCTCCTCACCCCCTTTTCCCCACCACTCTGGCAGCAGGATGCTTTCAAAGCGTTCGGCTGAATTGAGTTTGAAGGACGGAGCCAAAACCAGTTGAGAAGACATTAAGTGCACATCTGCAGCCAAGAGCACGTTCCTCTCGTAGAGCTTTCCTTCCTGAAACACTCCAAGCCCAGAGCCTGACAGTGGGGGAAAGCAAGCCCAGCTCTCTGGTGGTGCCAGGGGACATTTAACTCATCATGGGCTTTGTGTTTTTGTTTTAAGATGAGACAAATTCATCAAGTACCTGCAGAACGTGCATGGAGAAGGAACAGGTTCCATGGTGTTTGCTTGCCCATTGCTGCCTCTGTCATGATGTCAATACTCCTAGCTGGATGCAGAGGAGACAACTTGATCTAAACCTGCTGCTTCTCTTGCACACGCCGAGATGGGCAGAACAGCCTCATGGAGATGTTCCCCTGCCGCTCTGGAGAGAGCGGAGAAGTCAGTCTGCTTTCTGTCACGAGCTGATGTCCTCACTGCTGACATCGCTGGCAGCACCAGGCTCCATCCAGCACCAGGCGATGCAGCTGGTAGCATCTGCTGCTCCTCTGAACTTCCCCAAATGGCTCTGATTTCATTCTGTAAGAAACATTACAGAGGAAAGTATCCCCACAACATTTTGGAGAAAAGTATCCGTGTGTTCTCCTGAAGAGATGAAAACTGAAGGGCACAGAAAGCCAAGGAAACACCCTGCGGTGCTACAGCAGGAGACTGGAAGAGCTGGGAAATAAAAGCAATAGCCCTGTTCTCATGGCTGTGAATCTCTGTACTTCAGAAACTACCTCAGTTAAAAAAGGAAAAAAGGTTCCCTTTCCAGATTTCTCTGAGCAAAATCGTAACATGAAGACTAAGTAAGGCCAGAATTTTGTTAGTAACGTGGGAAATCTAATACCAAGAAAGCCTCTTTATCTTGTTACTGGCTTTTATTGGGAAAAAATGCACGAGAACCAGCAGAGCAGTGACATCTCCTGGAAGCCAACAAACCAGCACAGCAAAACCAGCTTTTTATCTCTTTCTTGCTCATTAACAATCAGTTTGGCCGATCTACTTGAACACTAAGACTATAAGAAACACTGTTTTTTAACTTGCTCCTATGGCAGAAAAACCAACAAAAAAAGCCCCGAGAACCAACCAAAACAAACCCACGAGCAGCACGCAGACCCCACATGCTTTACGAACCAGCCCTCCCAAACTTCTGGGGGCAAGTGTTTGCTCTGGACAGCTGCTGAAGGGAAAAAAATACCCAGAGATTATGAAAGAGTAAGGAAGCAATATTTATTTTCTAAAACTCTGAACTAACTTTCATCTGCTCAGATTATCTGGCAGCTGCTCTGTCGATACATTAGGTTTTTATGGCCATAATCCCTGCTTCTTGGAACTAATAAAGGTGCTTTTGGGGAAGGAAATGAAGGAAACCTTTCCGATCAGCTCGCTCCCCCCGACCCCCAGCTGCTCTTGGTGGAGCGCTGGTGATCCAAACCACACATCCATAGGAAGAGCATCCGCTGACAAGTTCCAAGGGGCAGCACGAGGGTCCCGGCTCCACCACGCATTGCCTCTGCTGCCGCGTCTCCAGTGTCAGCCTGGAGCCTGGAGATGAGAGCACATCTCACATCCACCTCAGCCTATTTGGAAACACCAAATCCTTTTTTTTTTTTGTCTCAAGAGACTTCTGCTTGCAGCCTCCAAGCTCAAAGGGAGCCAGCTGAACAAGAGGGCTATCAGAGACCCTGGTTTTGTGAGCACATGGACCCCCTCACCGCTTGGAATCCTTGCCAGGCTCTTTTAACACCTCTCCCCATGCTGACCCGAGGCACCACGTCACCCTTCGCAGAGCTTACCCACTAAGGAGTCTCCCAGCACGTCCTGCCTTGGTGCCCGAGATTCCTCCTCCAGCGAGCGCCGGGTTCAGGTCAGGTTCCTGCTCCGGAGGCTCCACAATCGCAACGCTGAAACTCCTCATTTCCCCACTACTGAGGGAGATGCTGGCACAGCCTGGCTGGCTGGAGGGAAAGGGGTCCCGGCCATGGAAGAACAATGGGACCTCTCTCACTTTCAACCCTTTGCGCTGGAAAGCAACTGCTACAGAGCAAGAAATCCAGAGATGAGACCGGGGTGTGAAACAGCCACATACTGAACAGAAAAATGGAGCTCTCAAAGGCACAGGCCAGGGCAGCACTGGCACAAGCATCTCACCATCGCGCTCTGAAAACAAGCTCCAAACACCTGATGAGAAGCGGCACTGGGGGATGTCTGTTGGGCTTTATTTTTCTGGTTTGGAAGGGAATTCACTCAGACTATACAAAAGTAAGCCTTCAGCAAAGAACCAAGCTGGAGCAGCGAAAGGATGTGACCCACACATTGCTGTGGCCAGGTACCCGCAGCTCCAGGTCCTCATGGCTCTGAGTCCCTGTGGCTCCAGGTCCCCATGGCTCCTGGTGGCCACAGCCAGGGCTCTTCTCCCAGAAGCTGCACTGGGGAGGCACCATCAGCTGCCCCCAGTCCAGCGCACAAGGGACAAGCTTGTCTGAACCAGCAAGCAGACACCTCTGCCCACCACAGACATTCCTCTTGCCCGTTGGTGTTCCAGCAACTTAGAAGTCCCATCAGGGTCAGGGCTGGCAAGGTTTTTCTCCCGAGACCTTGCAGCAGCAGGAGTATTGAGCCTTGACCCTTCTCTCTGCCAAACTCCAGCACCCAGGGACTGCCTTGACCATGGAATCAACTTTTTTTTTTCCTTGACAACAAATGTTTTTAGAGAACCGCATTTGCTTAGCAAGACTGGGGGGAAGCAACAGCAAAGGAAACCTCGTATTGAGCCTGTGCAACCACAAACCAACCCAGCCTCGTCAAAGGGGCAGAGAAGGGCACCATGGGCAGCGCTGGGCACGGTCCTGGGCTCCGGCACCGCTCGTCCCTCCCGCACCGCAACAGGTCGTTAGAGGAAGTTTGGGTGTTAAGCCATGTGGAGCAGCAAGAGCCGTGAAACTGCCGGAGAGCCACGGCACAGAACCGTGCTGCTTGTCACCAGCCGTCCTCGGGAATCTGCAGATACGAGTCCTGAAGCTGTGTGTGATGATTCGTAACTCAAAAAAGGGAAAACAGCCTGAAATTGCCACAAAAACATCACACCTTGAAGTCTGTGGAAAGAACACTTAACCTTTCCACCTAAAATAGAGTTATGAATAGCTTTATGGAAGAATAAGAAACGAAAGCTCAGTCTGTAACAGTGTTTGCCACAGGCACTCCTGTTTCAAGAGCTGAGAGGCATGGATACTTGCAGATTGAAGTCTTGCTCAGGAGTTCTTCAGCATCCAGTCACTCCTGAACTGCTCGTCTGTGCAGAAGTGCCCTCGTGGTGCTCGGTCACCTGGGTCACTGACCAGTGACACACTGAAGTGAGCCAACAACTTTTCCCCCTCTATTACAGGAGATTTACAACCAACTTCCCTACCCAGATCCCAGCCTCTTCAGGCGGGAGAGGAAAGCCCAGTGTGCTGCTCTAGTTTGCTTCTGAAAACACTGCTCGCAGCTGAAAAGGAAGACGTGCCATGTTAACACTCAGGAAAGCTGGTTCTTTCCAAGAAAATCCAAAAGGTCAGAGGAAAATAATTTTATTATATCCACGTTTAAAAGAGTCGGAGTGAGCTTGCATGCACAATCAGGTTGGTTCGGGTGGGCTTTTCGTTTTACAGAACAAATTCTCATCTTTGTTCGTTACAGATGCTTTCAGAGTCACTCTATGAGCTTTCTCACAGCCAGGGATCAAGGCAGACAAGCAGCAGTTTAATGAACTATATAAACGATTGTGTCACCAATGTCCTTCGTCAGGCCGTTCTCGGTCACGCACACGTGCTTCTCCTCCAGGTCAATGTGGAAGGTGGCTTGCTCCAGAATAGGCGTTTTCTCTGCTTCTTCTCTGCCAAGGACTGGAACACGGCGAGGCCCAAGCACAGGATCGTCAAACCTCATCAGCTTCACTTTAGAGAGATCTGCAGGAAAGAGACAGGCTATGGGACCAACTATGAGCTACAGCATCAGCTCCAAGAAGCCTGGGAGCTTTCAGCCGAGCCCTCCTCCACATACAACCTTCTAGCCCTCGTGCATCAACAGAACAGTGACACCTCCTAAAAAGACAGTGAGAAAGTCACTGTGTGACCTCACTTGCTTGCGGTGGTTTCAAAATACCCGCCCAGCAGAAGGCTGGTGGGTACACACACATCTGTCACGTACGCAGCGCGTTCCCCCTGCCTGTGTTTGGCTACGTACTCGATCGTTTACCCCTCTCTGTGTGCACCATCAGCAGCATGTAGCTGTCTTTGTTCTACAGATAAACATTAATACAAACACAAGCTGTTGGAAGATGCAGAAAGAAAAAGAAAATTGCTCTGCTGTCACAAGCTTTTGGATAAGGTCCAGCTCCCTTTTCTACCCAGCTCCCAGCGCTTCAGACTATTCTTGATTGAATTGATTCTTAATTCCCTTTCCAATCAACAAAAACACAGAAAGAAGAAAGCTATTTCCATTCATTGCACTGGCCAGAGACCTCATGTCTGCCATGGAATTTTATCACACTATTCTGTATTTTCCTACATTATCTTTCCGAGCAGGTGGATAAAGTGAGGAATACTAAAATTATCAACAAGTGCGCTAGAAAAAAAACAGTTCTTCTTTCCAAGAAAAATCAAGGACAAGCGCTCACTTACACAGACCACCTTTAAGAGTATCAAGATACCACAAACACTCAAACTAGCCACAGCAGCCACGGGACTAACACTTTTTCTTGGAAATTCAAAGCATCCGCATTCACCTCTGGCTGAAACTAGGCTTCGGTGTGCCAGCGGCAGAACAAAAGACTAACAGGGAAATCCCACCGAAAATCCTGCTTCTCTGCACGTTATCTCTGCGCGGGTTCACCTAAACACAAAACTCTTGCTCCTTTCTAAGCACCTACAGCGGCAGCACAAACGTCAGCAGCTCTGTTTCCACGTCTCTCCTGGAGCTGTTCCTGCAGTCAGCCCGCGGCAGCTGCACATCTGGGCTGGTGTTTTACCTTTGATCCCTCTGTCCATCTTCATCAAGCGCCTGATGACCGTCTCTCTGTTGTCGCCTTGCCTGATGTCAATTTTTGTAGAGAAGTGGCCGTTTGACGGCTGAGGGTTCACCAGAAACACAGACACGCTGGGCTGTACAAAGTTAATCCAAACGTTAAAGTATTTGTGATCCAAGCCTCAGAGGAAACGTTAAACTACAACAAATAAACACCTTCTAACAACAAATATTCCGGGTGGATGAACTTTATGTCGAAGCACTGAGAGCCAGCGGCAGAACGCAAGCGCTGCCTCGACACAACCAGAGTCTGCACGAGTTTTTAGGGCGTATTTAGGGAAACTGATGAAAAGTGTTGGAGCTAGAAATATTCACACACGATAGCACTGTTGTAGCGTTTCACTGATCTTACACATCGCTCACTAATTCTTCCAAGAGCCCAGGACAGCTGTAGGAACACTTTTGAAAGGTTTTACTTATATGCAACTGAACGGAATTTTAGTCCATTATAAACTAACAGATAAACAGAAAAAGGATTAAAAAAAAAGTTAGGGTTAAGCAAACAGGTAATACAGAGTTTCACATGGGAATCTGTAATACTTTAAAACAAGTATACTAAGCAACACCACAATTTCTAAGTAACAGTGATGAAGTGAGATCAGCTACAATTGCACAAGACCGTCTCAAATCCCTGTTTTTGGCCTCTGTTTTAACCAGAATACAATCTACCTTATCTAAATGGCAGAAGTTGAGGGATATGGCTCAGAAAATGACATATAAGAGCACGCAAATGCTCAGGTAATTTCTTTTTAACAGTCTCCAGGTCAAACCATTAAATTGTGCTGACTGAAGGAGCCTTAAAGCTGAGCTACCAACATAGTCACATTTAGGGCTCTACACAGAGGAAGAAAAAAGTAAATCACAACTGCTTCAGGAAATGTTTCTTGTTTCCAAGGTGTGTTGGCTCAAAGGCAAAATAAATCCAACATTCTTGTCTGCTTAAAGTTTTTAAATGGTATACTTGCTTTTGTCTGAGTTTTTTTAATTAAGTTTTCAGACTTTCAGTATCTGAATTTCCGATTTTACCTCGGTTCTGAATACGGAAAATGGCTTTCCAGGACAGCACTCTTCTTTTATTTTATCCTCTGCTTCAGAAGCAAACTTCACTTCAATATGATCCAGCTGTAAAACAGAAAAAAGGGGGACAAGGACGTAAACAGGAGTTTAATAGTTTTGGAGGGAACAACAGGAGTTACCAGGTCTTTCAAACCACTGTTCGCACAGTGAAGTGGAAAGTAAACGTGCATTGACATAAGGCAACAATAGCAGGGTAAAAATCACAAAATATCATTTGGGAGGGACCTCTGAGGGTCACCCTGGTGCCCAGCAGTCAGCCTCCGAGGACAGAGGTCCCCTGGAGATCCCCCGGCCTCTCCGGGGAGCCTGTTCAAGGCCACACCGCTGCCCTCTCCTCACGGCCCACCTCAGCCGCAGCAGCTCCAGCTCCAGCAGTAACTCCCCGTTACCACCCCTTGTTTGACTGTCAGCCCAGGACCAAGAAAGAGCCTTTATCATCTTTAACCCTCCAAGGAGCAGAAGGTTTCTCTGAGATCTTCCCCTCAGCTGGTCTCAGCAAGCCCGCTCCTCCCACTGTAGGTCACGCACTCAGGGCTCCCCCAGCCATCCTGAAGGTCCTCTGCTCCTCAGCCACCAGTCCTCAAGCCCTTTAAACTGGGGGTGCAGAGTGAGGAGGATGAGAGAGGGGCACAGCACGGACACACAGCCGAGTTCAGGCCCAGCAGGGCCAAGTGGAGGGGGACGGCTTCCCTTGACAAGTGTCAAACCACATCCTATACAGGTAACCCCTCCTAAGGCAGGTCACCACACAGCGTGGCTCATCTGCAGTAACAGCACTTGCATGAAGTTTACATTCACCTTGACAAGCCCACAGCAACCCCAAAGTCCTCTGTGGCCAAGCTGATGGCCGGCCAGCAGCAGCTTACACAGAAATACGGGGGAGTTCTGCCCGGGCACAGAGCCTGACAACTCCTGTTAAACGTCAGGAGATCAAACAGCCCAAGTTCTCAAGGAGAACTCCAAGGTTCTTGGTTCTCTCCAAGAGTCCAAGTTCTCAAGCTTCTCTAGATTATCCAACATGAAAGATCCACTGTTTAACTGCTCCCTCCCCCAGTTCAGTGGGTTTGGCGTTTTTACAGGTATTTTAAAATAAAACCTGTTTCTCGTCCTTCACACTGATACAGGACAAGTCCAATAAAGCCACATTTGTTTCATACTGTACAGGTTACAAAATGAAGTTTCGCTATATGTATATGTATATATTTTCTTTTATTTTTTCCTAATTCTTGAAACAGTTGCTTTTGGTTTTGGTATTTTGGGGGTTTTTTTGGTTTTGTGGGGAGTTTTGTCTGTTTGTTCTTTTAAACACAACCTGCCTGAGCTGCCCCCTCACTAACATATTGTCTATTGAACTACATTCAAAAGAACTGTGGCCAGCAGATCAAGAGAGGTGATTCTGCCCCTCTACTCTGCCCTGGTGAGACCTCACCTGGAGTACTGCGGCCAGTTCTGGAGCCCCCAGCACAAGAAAGATATGGACATATTGGAGCGTGTCCAGAGGAGAGCCACCAGAATGATCAGGGGAATGGAGCATCTCTCCTATGAAGACAGGCTGAGAGAGCTGGGGCTGTTCAGCCTGGAGAAGAGAAGGCTCTGAGGGGACCTTACACTGACCTTCCAGTACCTGAAGGGGCCTCCAGGAAGGCAGGGGAAGGTCTGTTCACAAGGGTTTGTAGTGATAGGACAAGGAGTAATGGTTTTAAGCTAGGAAAAGATAGATTTAGGTTGGATATCAGAAAAAAGTTCTTTAGCATGAGGGTCATAGAGCACTGGAATGGGCTGCCCAGAGAGGTGGTGGAGGCCCTACTGTGTAGGGAGGTTGGACTGGATGACCTCTAGAGGTCCCTTCCAGCCTAAAACATTCTATGATTCTGGCTATGATACGAAGCAGTGTAACTACTACTAATTGGCACCCACTTTACTACCTCCCAGGGCTTTAAAATGGTATGTAGTTCTGCTCAGAAGCTGCTCCTTGAGGAGGGCAAGGTGACCTGCCGTGGTTACACGCCGTTGTAAGAGTCCAAGGCTAAGGACTCTGATCACTCTTGCTACCAATGCCTTGAACCATCTCCTTCTCATTTCTTCAGCTCAAAAAATGTAAGATACTGGCTGGCTCAGAGAATAATATCTCTTCAGAAGTGTCACTGGACTTTATGATCACAGATACAACCGGTAGTGCAGTAAAAGCCACCTCTGCTTCGTGGGAACATGTTTGTGTACTACACCCCTACGGCTGTGTCCCATGCCTGGATTTAACAGCTCTATACACCTCCATTTGACAAATTCAAACAGCAAGATCAAAATACAGAAAGTTGATAAGTAACTATTACTTGAGCAACGTACACCCAGAAGTTAATCCAAGCAGGCCCAGCGCCTTAGGAGAGGCTGGTCCTCCAGGTATCCCAATAAAAAACGAGTAATGAATATGCACCAACCTCCAGGGAATTTGTCAAATAAACAATGTTCTCCATCAGCACGGCACGTTCATCAAACTCCAGCTCCAGATCAAGAACACGTGAACCATTCTTCTCCAGATTTTCCTGTCAGAGGAAAGAAATTTTTAAAAGGATTAAAACCCTCTAAACACTGCAAGTAAAATGATGCTTCAAAATGGGGAACTATCTACATTAGTCATGAAGAGAATAGGCTTTTAAATACGAGAGCTCTCTGCTGGCACAACATGCTAACGTAGTAGCAATAATTTTCTTGTAACAGGGTTTCTTCTACAGGGAGTCAGTGACACTGATGGGAGGAGTAAAAGCAATTAGAACACATTTTTAATATAGAATTGAAAAGGTGTTTGACATTCACAGTTATTTATAATCCCCACTTAATGTGCAGGTCGAGAATTCACAAAATAAGTCAGCACTTTGGTGGTATTTCGCAGCAGGAAATTCAGTCTTCTGACCTAGTTTAAAATAAAAGACAAGCGCACAACAACTGGACATGTTCACAGCAGCCGTAAAACAAGTTCTCTGCAGGGAAATAACAACTACTTTGTATGTTAACATAAAAGTAACTTAATTAGTCCAGAAAGCCAACAGCAACAGTCACAAGAGACAAAGTATTAAAGGCAATATAAAACCCACGTGAATTTTTTCCTTTCTTTTAGTAAAAGAGAACTTCCTCTTCGGCGTTTAATCCGTCCCTCTCTCGCCGTCACGCTGAGCCAGCTGTCTCCTTTGAAGCTCTGCTTTGTCAGACTCAGCATGGCTGTGGTTTCCTGGTTTCCTTGTCAGTTTAATGCGACAGATTCCCTACATTAGCACCGAATTGCTTCCCTTTGTAAATCACAAAGTTTCTTCTGCGTTTAAGCCCTGCTTTGACAAACAGGAAGCACAGGCAGAAACGCTCCTTGCACACTGGAACTGCTGAATAATTGGTTTCAGAGAAAAACATACTGATGTAGGGAGCCTAAGCTGAGAGGTTCCTACGTCTTCCTGTGAAGCTGCTTGCTGCTCTATCACAGTGGAAGGATCAGCTCTCGGGTAAGCCTCAGCAGGCCAACCCTGCAAGCACCAGGATCACAAGCTACTGCCGGAGGACCGACATCAGAAGCCAGGGGTCTTCCAGACCTGACGCTCGCAGGACTGAGTCTGCCTGACCTTTGCCAACGCACCAGTTGATCTAAGGCATCACTCCATCTCTCTACAAACTTAACCAGGCAGCTTCACAGCGGCTTTGTGCTCTCTGCTCCTCTGAAGGCTTCTGAGCTACTGTGAAAAGGAATAGCTAGAATAAATCGAGATAGAGGGCAAAAGAGCACCTCCATTTTTTAAATACGACAAAGCTTTATCGCATCCATTCTAAAAACCAAGCTAAAGCTCAGGGAGAAAAAAGTAGTATTTTTACACTCAAAGATGTTTTCCATTACTAATCCCTCTCAACTTCTACAGATCAGGAGCAGAAGTCAAAAAGGTTTTAAACCCTATTATGCCCCTCCCTTTTTTTTTTACATTTAAAATTCTGCTTATTATTCTTCACTTCTTGGACCTTCCTAGCTGCTGTACTGGAATTTTATCTGCAACAGCAAGCACAAAAAAGTTTCTTTAAAAAAATGCAAGCCAAGATTTTCATAGGCTTGCATGGCTCTGGGAAAATAATAACGAGATATCGGAATATTAATAATAAAAACATGAGAATGATACCCAACATTCATCATTTCATTCAGGGCTCAGAACAGTCCCTTTTTCCTCCCTTAAATGGAGTGCAATCAATGACCTCTAGCCTCGTTCTTAACTTTCAAATGTTAACCGCTTTTATGACTCCAGAGCAACACCTTATCCTCAAATCAGCATGAAAAACTGGAAAAGTCAAATCTGATGCATCTCAAACGCAGAGGAATCCCCGTGTGTTTGAAGCACTGAGGATACAACCTGCAAAAGACACCAGCTACCCAGCCCCAGCCAGACCTGGGCTAATTCGTGTACAGACACTTTCATTGTATCCTTCTTCCAGAGATGTCAAAGAAGTTTATAAACAAGCACATGAAGATGTCAAATAAGCACGAGAAAGGACAGAGGCCAAAGTCCAACGTTAGTAGGAGACCCAGGAATGAAACAGAGGAAATAACACCCATGTACCACGTCACAGATCGTCGCTGCCTTTGTCCAACGTTTCATTCACAAAACCTTTTTCTACACGAGAACTGTTCCTCTGACACTTACCTTGACCATGGCAACAAAAGGCATGACCTTCTTCATATACTTCTTCAGCTCTGGCAAGGCGTTAAGCTCACTGGCAATGACTTTATTATCTGGCAGTTGACCTCCACTGACCTAAACATTGGTAAGCATCCATTAAAAAGCATAGGTATCATTAAAAAATTCACCCTTTAAGATCATACAGCTTTCCTGCTTTCCCACAAGCATCAGCCAGGTTTGTCATTACTATCGATTCCACACATAATAATTTTCTCATCCCTTTGAAACATTTTTAAAGTGAAATTTTAAAACTTTGGCCAACCCCCCCCCCCAGGTAACCACTGCCATTCAGGCAACTCAGTATTATTCTGCATTTTCTTTAATCCTTCTGGTGACTATATACTAATATACTTAAATTTTCAACAAGAACATATTTTAAATCCACATTTAAGCATTATAGAAAGCACATTTTTAAACAGATTTCCTGAATTCTTTTGGGGTCTACGCTAAAAAGGTAGGCATTTTCAACACTCCTATTCAGTGCATCAGACCAAACAGCAGATGTTAACGCTGATGCAGAAAAAAAGCCCATAGAATGCCCAAAAAGTAACACCCCAAGGGCAAATTTCAGATGAGGAATATTGGTTTATCTCAATACCACAACTGGAATAGTCATGGATGGCTCTGATCTATCGGCTATGACACGGATTTGCTCAGGCTGAGGAGGACAGCTCATCGGGATGCCAAAAGTCACTCGTTTGACAGAAGCACAGATTCTTCTGCTTTCAAAAAAGCTTATTTCTTCTGCTCATGACTCATGCATTGCATTTCAACGCATTTCTTGTAACATCTCCGAATGCTACACACCTATTCAAGGACCACCTGTATAGTAAGACAGCATTAATCTGACAGTCAACACTGTTTCCTTGGAAATATACTTGGGAAGAAGAATATTTTAAAAGCTAATAACTTACTAATGAAGAAAAAAACAACAGAGCATGGGCCATTTTTCACTCAGATTGACAAAACCCAATGAAACCATACTGTCAACTCAATGGCACTCCTCGGGACATCTTCATTAAGCACCAAAATTTAATCGACAGTTGTAAAAGCATAAAGAAGACTAAAACCATCTTGCTTTATATGTAAATAATTTGGTAACAAATTACAGCTTATAAGCTTTTTATAGATAGGAAAAAAGGAGCCCATAAAAAAGCAGGTAAGCAGCCCAAAGAAACACGAGAGGACGTCCACCTGATAGTGCTTGCGCAGAACCGACAAGGTGGTGTGCTGCCAAGGCGGGTAGCTCTTCGCCACGTAGATGGTACAGTGAGAAGGCTTCTGGGCAGGTTCTTTAGTACCTTTCTAAGAAAATAGAATAAAAAAAAAAATAGGAGGGAGTTCTGAGGCAATACAGAATTATCAAGTACATACGCTTAAAAAGACGACCTAGTAGCCTTCACCTTTCCTTTCATGGGTGCCATGTAGCCCTTGAGGCGCAGCCGGAGGTCGTGAGCTGCTTCCATGAGGTACTGGGAAGAGCGGATCAACACCTCATCCACCGGACCCGCCATCGGCCACGAGGCTGCCATGATGGAGCCGGGCTTTGAAGAAAAGAAGATAATGCATCACTCAGAGGAGACCACATTAGTATCTGGTGGTTTTTCAACCCGTTACAGCTTGACTGGAAGCTAGAGTTTAGACAGTTGGAACCTCAGTGAGCACCCAGCTCTAACTGAGCTGTAAAGCAGTAAGTTGACAGCCAACAAGTGTTTATTTGGAAGCACGTTAAGGACTGTACATACAGTGACACCTGCCACACAGCTACCCAACTTCATCTACAAGCACAAGGCACTTAAAAAAAACCCCAAAGTTTCCTGCGCAAGTGGAGGGATACTGCATTATTTGGGTTAATGTGAGCAGATAACCAGAGTGACTTGTATTAAAGTTGCACATATCACCCTGGTCAAGCTCCTATGGACAACAAGCTGTTACTGCTCTTCGTATTATAAGACACATGTTTCTTCTACCTGCATATGACAGACACCCATAAGCCCGATACGAGCCTTACTACAAATCAGTAAATCTTAGCTCCGAATCAAACGACAAAACTGAAGCACTCGTACCTTTCCCAGCAGTGACCAAATGTGCTCGCATAAGTGGGGACAGATGGGAGCCAGCAGCAGAGTCTGAACTTCAACGAACTGAAACACCAGCTCTCTGTGCATTCCTTCTATCGCCAGCTCGCGATATTTATCTTTCGCCGCCTGAAACAGCCAACACCACCATCAGCTGCCATGGAGAAGCACTCAGAAGAAAACACAGGCAACTCCCTGCTCTGACATGTCTCGAGAATGGAAGCAGCTCCGAACTCAGTCATGGGCCATGACAAGAACTGTACTTTCCCGAAGCGCCTCGGTGCGAACCTGCCGGCTGATTTCTGCATTAATATGGTACTTTTTCAGAAGTGTTTATTGACAGACATAAAAGACAAAAGCATCCACAGTGGTGTATCGGGTACTATCATCCCAAATAGCTTGCGTGAAGATACTAATAAGCACTAAGAAAGAGGCAACGAAGAGGATCTCTCATTACACACACAACTCAAGCCTACTTAATCCTATTCCCAAATATCACAAGAAGCCACAAAAAGGAGTGTCTGTAATTCATTCCGCGAGCAGCACGGTTCAGCAGACACTCTGGAGACACGGTTTATGGAGTATCTCAAAAAGTACTCTGCTTCCAAACAATTTCGTGGATGTATTAACTGGGTTTCTTATGAAGAGTGCCTCATTACAAAGGAGCTAAAGAAAGGAAACACTCTTTTTAATAGTGTCTTTTTTTAAGCAGCTTTTTGCTTATATAAGGTGTCAGGACTATTTGCAGCATCACAGTCGTCTTCCTCTGCACCTTTGCAAAATGACACAAGCAGACTTTTATAATTTCAGACTTATTCCATTAAAGTACTCCTGTTCCTTGGCACAATTCTGATTCCAATTCAGCTGTATAATTAAGGATCAGAGACGTCAGGATCAAAAGAAATCCACAAAGAAGCAAATACCAAGTCTTAGTTTCTTACACCTAAAAAGAGACCTCCTACCTGAAATTCAAAGAAGCCAGTTTTCAGAGCTTCCTTAAACATCATCTTCTCATAATTTTGGTCTGTCTTTATTACGCCTGCACTCATTTCACTAGGGAGGGAAGGGAAACCATCAATATTGCACAGTCTGCCCCACACAGTGGTGACACTGTAGAACAGCACTATCAACGTCACCAGCGCAGCACAACCCCGTGATCTGTTCTGTGATGGGTTTTGTTTTATGGAATTCATTAATTTGTAGGGAAAAAAAAAAAAAAATAGCTACAGAGATGCTCTTTGCAAAAAACAACAAACCCTAGGTTAAAACTGTATTATCAGCCTTTGTACAGTACCTGGCAAAGACCCTGTCATTGAAGGTGTTGGCAGGACCGCTTCTTAGACTGTCTCTGTTTGCAATCATCTCCTTTACCCACTCCACCCATGTGTAGAGACGGAGAATACCAGCATCTGCCATGGCTTCCACAAAGTTGGCATCTTCCACAGTGTCTCCAGCATCAGCCAAGGCTAAACGCATGCCTGAAAGAAACCAGACCAGCTGACATGGCTGGCACGCAACGAGCCTGTAGATACAGGTGCAGGAGGCATGGGACTCCAAATTAGTTAGAGCTAACTTTTCATTACAAGTTAATAAAAGGTGAAGTAGATTTAGAAACTGCCTGGCCAAGTAGAGGGAGATGTCTCAAAGGCTACACTTTACCCAGGAGAGGTACACTCACCTCCTTTGGAAGGAAACCAGACAGACACCAAGAACCAGGAGACCACCCCAATCTCTGTCCAAAAAACAAGGGTGTGCAAGAAGAAAATGGGTGCGGAGGTTCCACGCACCGTGTCCAGTCTGTGTCTTACGTTTCGATCTCTTAGTGAACGTGGAAGAATCAAACAGGACCTCTGGGAGGTCTTGACACCAGCAGCAGCTCTTGGTTGAAGCAGGTATTGTCCTCACATGCATCCCAATTTTCAACCAAGAACAGATGGTGACTGGTAGATCCATTGTAACTCCATACTCCAACAGAGGCACCGCTCCTCTGAGAGCAAAACTCTCGCTTTAGTCATTTTGACATAACTGAAAACCTCACGCAGGTCAGAACGTACTTACCATCTGCAGAAAACTTGTCAACAGCTTGGGTTAGGGTAAGAAAGTTGCCTGTAGATTTAGACATCTGAAAAACAGAAGAGTCTGTATTTTCTCACACTTCCATTTTCCTGGTGGATACGCAGGACAAACACAACAAGGCCTTGGGCAAACCACTGAGAAACTATTTTCTCCTGAATCCCAGCAGAAGCAATTTGGTAAATCCAAACAAGATCTCCAGAATAAAGTTTGCAAGGACTCATCCAACTCCTGAACATTGAACTTGTCTTGAGACTCAAGCAAGTTGTCACCATGAAGGTCCACACACACCACAGCTGCAGGAAGCGGCAGCTGCCGCCTGCACCGTTGGGGCTCCACCCCAGACCTTGTCAGGCTTTGAACAACGGGACAACCGGTACCAAAATTTAATTTCCAGGAGTTACCTAAATAAAACTTAAATATTACTTCAAAATTGGCGCTTTTGGCTCATCCTGCACTGATTCCCCAGGGACTCTGGTGGGGTTTTTGTGCTTCGTATTAGGCAGACTCCAAGGCCTCATCTCTGCATTCAGGCCCTTCTGATTAAACCCCAGAACTTGCATACATTAGCAAGTTATTAGCATAAACTTCTTCCTCTCACTGCACCTACTCTGATGCTTAACAAAACTAAAATCTAGTCCAAATTAAAAAAAAATCATTCTAATTCTATATTACCCTAAAACTTAACCGAAATGTGCCGAAACCTTTACTAAACTGGTGAGACTACGCAAGAGCTAACTTAAGAAAAGCGTGAGACAGAACCGGAGGAAAGGCAGGTCTTTAGCTCTGCTGAATGAAAAACTGGAGGGCACCAATGAAGAAACCAGAATTTTCACCATTTCCTTCTCTTAAATTCTGAGAAGGATTTTCCTGGTCTGGCTGGCAGGGGCCTATTTTGCCAACCACAAAAGGCATCTCGTACATAGAATCACAGAATCATTCAGGTTGGAAAAGACCCTTGGGATCATCGAGTCCAACCATCAACCCTGCTCTACAAGTTCTCCCCTAAACCATATCCCCCAGCACCACATCTAAACCACCCTGAAACACCTCCAGGGATGGGGACTCAACCACCTCCCTGGGCAGCCTATGCCAGGAGCTGACTACTCTTTCCTTGAAAAAATTTTTTCCTAATGTCCAGTCCAAACACGAAACCTCACTGTACCTTCTCAGAATTGAGGAGGAGATGTCCGTTTGCTCTCACAGCTACCGGCCATTTTTCTCTGTTTAAAGACAAGACAAAGCACTTGGTAAAGTACCTACATTTTCTCCTCCGAAAAAAAAGCAAACATTTTACGTTCCATTTTAAGACTAACACCTTAAGTGGAATCTTCAAAAAATACCTAGGGGTGTCTTAAAAAAATTGTCTTTGAAGATGAAAAGAACTACAGTGCAAGGGCTAGGGATTACCACTGCTGAAGTGCAAAGCTGGGAGCACCACCCCTACAATGACACTTCATTTACCCACCTCCCTGTCCAGCGACAGCCAATTTAAAGGCCAGTGATTTAAAACAGCACTCAATAAAGCAAGGCCTCATGTTATGTCTTCAGTGGAGAAAGCAGATAGCCAATTTCTGACGATCACCTTTGCTATACACCAGAAAACACTTCTCCTGTACACAGCTTTGTACAGCTCTTCACTAGAGGTTCAGGAGAATGCAAACAGTGTCTTCATACACAGAACTACATCTTTCTAAGAGCATCGACAAAGATTCTCCACCTGTGCTGCACACGGGTATATACAGACATGCCGTTTTCATGATCCTTGAGACATAAGTGAGAAAACTTAATGATAAAAACGTCACTTAAAACCCCAGTGCAGGAATACAATTCAACAACGGAAAATTCGCAGCAGGAGATAGTTACAGAAGACACTGTTTTTACACACATCCTCTAAAGAAGCACCAAGCCAAGGCACTGTTTAGTTAGGACATAAATCCTCAGGTTTGCTCCAGAGCTGCCTGAAAGTACCACCTCAATGGTGCTACAGGCCAGAACTCCAGTGCTCACAGCAGACCAGGTATCAGCAAGTCAGCTTCAGTCATATTATGCACTAAGGCTTCACTTTTGCCTTAAGTAACATTTTAGAATTTATATGTAAGAATCCTGCATCTTAGTCTTTAAAAGATTCTAGAAGAAAACCAGGAAATAACGGTAAAAAGCCTTCCACTTCAATAATTTCTACCATAGACAACAGTAACAAAGCTGTACTACGAAAGGACACATTTTCAGCCTAATTCTGAACGTTGTACAGTCCAAAAAGACCATGAGCAAACATTCCAGCACTACAAACTCCCCGGGTTTATCTCCTCCACACCTGTTTGGCTTTATCTCCACACCTACCTTTGATCTGGCCACATCGCCACGTGATTATAGAGGTAGTACGACAGATGGTTTGGAACGAGATCTTTGCCAGAAACTCTGAGATCCACAGGATACCAAAATTCAAACTCCTCCTTTAGCTTGTCCAACTTTTCTTTTGGAATCTCCGTTTTAGGAAATGGAGCTGCCTTGAAGAAGATGTAATCCCAAACTTCTTTGCTCATTTGATGTGGCCTGCACAGAGTAAGTGCCATATTGAGATGTCAATGAAAGCTGCTCTTGCACTCCACAGCTTAAAGCTGTTGATTCCTTCACAACGTGCTCTATTCAATAAGCAGAAAAAGCATGGACAAGAAGGGAACAGGTACGGTGTCTACGATCAGATGAGCAGGTCCAACATCAGAAACAAAAGCAGAACTCAGAACTGCTCAAGCCATGCCCTGCTTAAACTGCCCTTTGATATTTCCCAGTAAAGGATGAAGACTCCTGTAAATAACGATTAAAGCATAACTCTGCACGTCCTGGAAAGCTGACCATTTCCAGATGCCTCCCCCACACCCAGCACCACTTGTGACCCTAAAAGAACACTGAACACCTACTCCTAGCAGCCCACTTTCCCTGCCCTCCCGTGCCCCAGGTCACAGAGCCATTCCTCACGGCTTCCACTGGAGTCACAGAGCAGGAGCACAAGAGAACCGCTGGACAATTCAAGGTCACCTCCTACATGGAAAAACGAGTGCTCTTCCCACTTTGAAAGGAATTAAGCCATTAACTGGTAAAATGTATCTTTATAGTAAATGTTACTAGAGGTAGGATCCACAATTTTCAATGAAAACACTGATGAGGTCCAACTCAGACCCACAGTTCTGCAGCCACTGGCCTGTACTAAATAAACACTCTTCTTGCTTCTGCAGAGATTTTATTCCCAGCTCCTCAGAATTTCACTGCAGCCCACCAGATACTACCTGCACATATTTAAAATTAAATAATTTCAAATTCGTTTGCTATTTGTTAACATCTCCTAAGGTGCTTTGGCCTGTACTGTGCAGGGAGGAAAATCATTCCAGGTCCAAGGTACCTCAGCACATCTTGAACGACGAGTTCCAATGACGGTTGACACCACCAGTGTAGAACAAAGCCTGACATTCACCGGTTTATTGCTTCACTTCTGGTAGTTAATGTCATATGCCTTAAATTACCATGGTGTGCTGTGACTTGGCTTCTCGGTTTGGTGCCAAAGATCACTGCAACTGAAAGGTGACCGACACCACGTCATAAACCCCCTTTCACTTTACTCCACAGAGTAAGCCTTAGTACAAGGTGTTTGCTAACACTGTAAGAAAGAAGTTATCTACTCACGTAAGAGTACACTCTAATTGTATATACTTCATTACATCAAATCTATAATTCAGCGCTCAGGATGCTCACTTCAAAGTTTGTTTCCAGACATGACTCGTACGAAGCAGCCTCCCTATAATTACAGGGTTTTGAACCCAAATGAAAGCCTTGCTGAGGCTCTCAGAACAACTGCTGTTTGGAAGAACCTTCACTTCGGAAATGTTTTTCAGGCTACTTACAGCATTGGATAAGGCAAATTCCAGTTCCAATGTGTAAACTACTCCAGAGAACAGCTGATAAAGCATGTAGAATTAGAGCATAAGATTCAAGGCAAGATTGGAAGTGAGTTTTTTTTTTAATTCATACAAGTTGTACTATCTCATCTCTCTGATCTCTATCACGGACAGTTCACAACCACTCCAGCCAAGAGGTCACAGGACAGTCTTAGGAGATATTTTGATACAAATGCCTTCTCCCTCTTAAGTTGAAGGTCTCCACACAAAAGTTGTAGGTAAAAAGATGGTTCTAAGCTTCTAAGAGAGTTCCCAACTTTTAACACGCTGACTAAAACTAAGTGCTAATCCTGCTCACACTGAAGCACACCATTTTCAGTCGTTGCAAAGCAGTCTCAGAGACGCTTCAGCAGCCCCTGAAACCAGCCACTCACAAACATCTGGCGAGGACCGTTTCAAGGCAAGTCGAACAAGTATTAAAAGAGGCGATTTACCCTGCACCGTTGTGCTTTCAGGCCATTCCTCCTCTCTTTCTGGCCACCATACTCCTTTCTCTTCTGTAGGTCTGCTCTAACTTAGCTAACAGCAGGTTAAGGTTTTTAAACACAAAAGCAAAGAATCAGCCTCTTTGGCAAGAGCCGTTCAGGAGATACGTGCACCCACACGAAAATCTAATGATTCGCTCTCGCTACCTGATGCCTAGAGGAGATTCTCCTTGGCCCCGCAGGTTCCCTCCCTGTAACAGATGAGCCACTGTGTAATAGGCCATGTAGATAGTCGAGTCGGAGAGAGACTCTATCAGCCACTGCTCGTCCCACGGCAGCCGGGTACCTAGAAGAGATGGAAGCCACGCAGCAGACACAGTCAGTACCATCCCTGCTCCAAGCGTGCCATCCAGGCATACATAAGCAGTGCAGGGCTTTCAGTGGAACACATATAGACACATATATGCATGTGAGTACTTGTGCTCAAGCTTGTAAAACTCCTTTTTTTTAAAAAAAAAAAAAAAAAATCAACCTGTGCATTTGAAAACGTGACTACAGAGAAAATACTTGCTATTTTTGTAGTCAGCTTAACACGACTGCCAAACAAATTCGGCTGGTGATGGTTTGCTGTGTATTATAATGCAGCTGTAACAGCTGCCCCATGTCATAGGCTACACAAGATGAAGGCTAGTCAGAATTTTAAAACACCCAAGAACTGGTATTGGCTCCATCTTCTGAGGTCCCTTCCAAATCAACGGCCCAAGTAAAAAGCTACAAAGATGCCGCGTAGAATCAGTGTAGAAATGCAAAAATAAAACTACCTCGGCCACACGTGTTCTCAGTGAAGCGTGCCTTCTCCGGGGCGCTGGGTCAAGACCTAAGCTGGGTAACTCTGGTACACTTAGCTATGCAATTCTGGATTCTAGACAGCACTTGAGCCTTCCAAGTGAAGCGACAGAACCATTCTCACGATGCACCGAGTGAGAAAAGGAGTGGTTTGCCTACCTAAGCCGTACGTCCTGGAGCATGCATGCTCTTGTAGCCAACCTAAAGCAGCTTCAAAATTTCTCCTAGTCTCTTCACAAAACCTGTGAGAAAGAAGCTGTTACTCCTTGGCCCTTAGACTCCCACCACCAGCAGCAGCAAACCATCACCTCCCTCTACATCCGCTTTTGTAACTCACGTCTCTAGATGTTTCAAGCACTCTGACGTCTGCTTCTTCCAGTTCCCTTCACCGTAATCTAAATACCTACGGCAAGGAAACACTTGTTGCAATAGGCAATCCACAAGTAGGATATAATTTGGCAGTAAGTTTACAACAACAGCTTTACTTACCACTGATCACAAAGGGCCACGACACATTCATCAGCAGACCTCGACATAACTTGTTTCTCAGGTTCCATATAAATCATGGCTTCAGCCTAAGCGTTGAAAGGGGAATAAAAGCAAAGATTTAAGTACTTGGCAAAGTCTTGAAAGCTTCACATCTTACTAAAAAGCACCTTCTCCATTCTAATCTGTTTTACAGCATCGAGTGCCCAGCTTTCATCACTGCACGGGCTCTCTGCCTCAGTATTCACTTTAGTAAATGAGGGTAACGCTTCACTGTGTACTTCTCCAAGGTAGCAGTTCACATCACGTTATAAAGAATGTCTCCGTGCATGATGAAAAGGACAGAAGCACAAAATATTACTGCTTAACCGTGCCCCCGCTGATTAAAACAGCTACTAGAAAACCCTGGAGGACAGGGCTGAAAAAAATTGAACAGTGAGCTTTAATTCTGCCTTCACAAACCGCATATTCTGATGTGGGATGAAGTGTTTGTGTTATAATCTGAACATACCGATGCTGCAACAGCAAGGGAATAAATACCCAAAGCCTCTCCCACTTCCAGTCCTCATAAGGAAAATCTTATTAGAGAGAGGACATGATCATTGGTCATCTCCTACTCGTTCCTCCCTGTGTGATGCACCTCAGAAACGGGGCGTCTGCACGTCAAGATATCCTTCATTGGCAGGCCTGAAGACTGACAATGCAGACCCTACACTTTCAGTACTCCCCAGCCACATCGAAGATTAAATCACACCACCAAAATATTTCCTAGGGAAGGTGATGGAACGAAGCAGGGAGCAAGAGGTCTGTAATTAAGCTATTTATCCCGCTTAGCCCCAGAACACAAGGTCCTTTCTTTAGCAGTATTTTGTACCCTGTAGCAATCCAAAGCACCACTAAGAGGTGCAGAACCAAGAGGTTTCTTCAGCAACCTGGCTACTCTGAAGTGGACACAATGGATCAGTTAGAAGAAGCTGTGTGCATACTACCACATACATTATCCACCATCATCTTCTGAATAACTTTCTTGACATCTTGAACTTTTTGTCCTTTGAATCCATCCACCAACATCACCTGTAAAAGATGGGTCACAGGAGTCGATTTTTTTTTTAACTTAACAAGAAACAGGCGCAACAGCTCTTTAGATCAACATACAGAAGTAGCAGTTGCTGCAGTTTTTGACAGGAATAGGAATAAAGTGTGGGTTTTTTCCTTGAACAGCCATCTTTCTCCAAAACGAGTTTGTAACCGTGTCAGCAGGCACACGGCAGCCCAACACAGACAGGCAGAAACAAAAAGTTGTTGCCAGCTTACAAGGAAGCAGCTGAGGAGTGCATCACAGTAAGCCACTGCACAAGTAAGGACAGGAGGGGAAAAAAACCCAGCCAAACCAAAATAACCACATCACATTGCCCTTTTCAGATCAGTTTCCAAATCAATATTTGTAATAGAATTGATCAGCTCCCCCAGAGGTGATGTCTTGCTAGGAAACTGGATTATAAATCTCAGTTTGCAGTTCTACGTTCTTCCATTCTCTTTCTCTAATTCTGCAGAACAGGTCTAAACGAGAAGTGGGCTGGGGAAAAAGGAAAAAAAAAAAAAAAATCTCTCTTTCTTGCAGTCTTCTTTTTTTCTTTTCCAAAAAAATTCTTTATCCACTTTTTTTCCCTCCTAATAAAACGTAACAAGAAAATACTTATCAAAATCTTTTATTACTTACTCCCTCATAAAATCCTTTCAGGTACACTCTCTCCTTGGCCTCAGCAAGCTTCTCTCTGTCATTCTGGCTCTGGATTTTGAGCTCATCACAGATGAATGGAGCACAAAGGTTGCCGTAGCCTGGCATGTCAATGATGGGCACCTGAGAATTAACAAAGCTGTGTCAGATATTCAAACTACCTCAACGTCATATAATCTACACAAGGATTTGTTTCCCGGATCTCACAAGCTTCACTAGAAGCGATGCACTGAACAGAACAGAGACGAGTGTATTCAGCTTGGCTTGCAGTCCCTCGGCTGACACGGGAGTCTGAACAGAGCACTGGGAAGGGGTAAAGGCCACCGTTCCAAGTGACCTGGAAGTGTCTGTGCTGTGTGGCGTCTTGGCCAAAAGCAGCAGCAGAAGCAGGTGCCAGGGCTATGTCAAACCGCTCCTGTATTGTGCTACTGTCTGTAAACCTGCAGCATCTAATACTAATCGAGTTACACAGGGCTTAGAAGGTCCTGCTGCAGTTCCACTCATCACATCAGAAACTCCTGGCAGTCCCCCCTGTGACTCCTGACCTGCCCCCCTACAAGCAACAACCCGTTTACCTCCTGACATGACCCCGTACTGAGCTGTACCAGTGCTGAAGCCAGCGTCACCACCCAGCCAGAACCACGGGGATGCAGGATTTGGGGTGGCTTTGCCTGTAACCTGTGTTTTCTGATGAAAACTCAGTCGTGAGTCTGCATTGATAGCAAGAGGCTTCAGCTCTTTGCATAGAACAGATACAATAACAACCTGGCCATTAAGGCTGTAGGGTTTAATCAACCAACCTGTTATCAGTATAATCATGCAATCCATTCTCCAAAATAGTGATTTCCACGGCACTAATACGTTCCTTTATCTCTGAAGTACAGCATAGAATAACAAATCTTGATTGCAACCCCAAACAGAACAAGGAATACAACTATAGCAGAACCTGAGAACTTTAAACTCTTCAGCTCTGTCAGCTGAGAAGGACCTGAAACAGACATTCTGGAAAAGGCAGCCACAGATCCTGCTACGTTTCCCACCCGAGAATACAAAGCCGAGCGTACTGCAGATGGACACATCCAGGGGTACCTACCGGCTCAAACGGCAGGACCATTTCATCTCTGATGCCATACTTCACCCTCAAAGCCTTTGGAAGTTAGAAGAAAAAAAAAAACCAATATGGATAGAAGAAAGATTTACTAGATTTAAAGATTTTTATTAATTCATATGGTCTTTTTTGTACATAATATTACAAAGTCTCTTCCTCACCTTCTCATCATTTCTCACACCTGAGCTTAATCCCTGTCTCATTTCCAGGTGATTCTTTGTTCTAACTATCCACATTTTTAAGAGGTGAAAACCCAAAATTGCTCTAATGTGAAAATGAGCGGGACAAAGATTCAATAGCCAGGGACAGCTGTTTAGACACTGACGGACTTTTGAAGGTGTAATAGCAGCAGCTACTTGAAGTCTCGTTTGAAATTCCTAAAGAGGTCTTAATCTCACCTCTGGAAGCCATGCCCACAACAGGAATCTATTTCTATCTCACTGGTACTCTACTGATGCAGCAGAAGTTAATGATTCTCATCCAAAACTCTTCCTCAGTCTGAGAATAAATATCTGTCCCAGCCCAGCTGGTTTCAACTTCAGCTATTTTCAAGTACTTTGATTACAAGTTAGAGATGGTAAAACTGCAGTCAAAGGGAGTTTCGTTTTACCCGCTGGATACCCACTTTCGCCCCTCCACGCTACAGAAAGGAAACAGAAGCAATCCAGTTAACAGACAGACCTGTTTTTTTTTCAAATCTCTCAGGGCTGCAATGTCATCTGGAGAATCGGAGGGAACACTCGTTACCACCCCAGTTCCTTGACAAAGGATAAGACAGAACAGTTAAGGTGAGTCAACACGTACTGAAGGCACAGTGTGCATCAAACGTGCCCTTACCTTTATCCTCCTTGATGGTGAGCATGGGAAGGGCGTATATAACTTTGTAGACAGTGAGAGGTGCCGAAAGCGCAGCGCCAAGAATCTCCTGTGCAGGACAAAGGAACGCCGTTACAATAAATAGCACTTCTTCACCCTAGCTGAGTAAGCTCTCCTGGCTGATATTCTTTAAATTTGCTGGCATTCCTTAAATATTACAAGCAAATAAACGGAAAGATTAGCTGCAAGATGCTTACTTCTCCCATCAGCTCCTTGACAACAGGTACGACTCCGTTATCTTTCGTGAAGCCCTGGTAGGACATGTTCCTGGCAGCTCTTTGGGTACAGATAAAAATATCCCCGGTCGCAGTTTCAAAGCCGATGTACTTCATATCTGGGCGAACCCAGCAGTTGGTCTGCCCAAACATGGTCTCCGGTCTGAGCGTAGCAGCTACCAAAAAGATGTTTTTTCCTCTTAGGCCACTGTCGGGGGGAAAAGGATTTTGTAAGTCACCAAAACCAGAACATACAGGGTAATACAGAACATGCTTTTAGGCTAATCTGAACTTTTAAGTAACATTTCCTACGGGGTGAAACATTAAGTTCTTTGTGAGTTTCTCATTTTTGCTTGTTTTTTTTTTTTAAACTCCAGTCTGAGTTCCACACAGACTAGTGAATAGAGCAGCCCAAAACAGAGACCAAGTCTTTGCAGTGACAGAAATAACAGGGTGGAATTAAGTTCTGCAGTAGGCCAAACAGACTGTCCAATTCCATGGTCACTTCTGGCCGTAAGACAAAACCTATCTGCTATTATGAATTCAAGACCTACCTTAATTTTGCGGGATAAGGATCCAACACCTTCATTTTTATTAGTGTATACTCTTGAGGTCCAACACCCTACAATTCACATAAACAATGCGGCAATCAATACATGACATTAACTCAAGCAGTAAGGAAAATAAATCCCATTCCGCAGTAACTTAATCCAACACTATTTAAGGTACTGATGCTTTCTTCAGAGTGAATCGTATTTCCATTAGTACTCTTTACTAAAATGTAGACTAGAGAGGTTATGCTTTATCTCTATATCCAAAAAGTTAGTCATCACAGCCACTATTTCAGCAACACCTAAGTTAATAACAGTTTTTCTGTTTTGTTTCAACAGATAACGATATGATGTAGCGATGCTGCTGGCAGAAATTGCCAAATAATCACAGAAAGCAGCTACAATGGAAAATGCTATCCGTGGTTCCAGATGAATGTTCTCAACAGAGTAGTTCATTCAGTTTTCACACGTACTGACAACAGAGGACTGATAACTCTATATGTACAAAATGCATTTTGCCCCGAGACACAATTTATTTTTCTATTCAGTGTTTAAGATCATAAGCAACACATAAAACGTCAATTAAAAATATTACCTCTCCCGTTTGCCTGTCATGATCCATGCAAGGCTGTCCGTCTTTTGGAGAATAAATTGTGTATCTACAGAAAGGTATGAGTTCATTATACAAACACAATATACAAAGCACAAACACAATAATGTGCAGATCAAGAGGGGGAAAAAAAAAAACAACAAACAACTCTTTGTGAAAACAAGGCCTCTTCATGGTATTTTCAAGTTTTGCTTAAATCTGTTTCCACCAATGCCAATGTTCAGTTTTTGCAAGAGCTTTCAGTACTGGCCCTATCCTGCTTTGAGTTGGTATCCATGGAAAAAATAAAACAGGAAGATGATCTCGTGCACTCTGCTAGCACAACAAACACACAACTTTACTATGTCTAGTGGAGCATTTGCAGGGAAGGATTCCAGTTCAATGTGAGCTATAGACATGTGTCATCGGCTTCCAACTTTAAGCTTACCTATACCCACAATAAACCCGGAGCTGAGGGGCAGGCTTACCGTTTCCCAAACTTAATCTTATTTCTTTCCTTTAACGTCAGAAATTGCCACCGTACAAAGGAATCATAATAAGGATTAACATCCGTAGTAATGAAAGAACGCCTCCAATCCACCTGGAAATTCAAGAGATTCCCCAGTCAGTAACTACAATAAAGAAATTCAAGGAAAGTTACAAGAGCAAAACTATTATTTTAAATTTAAAAATAAGTTTTTCTCCAAAATGTAATGCAAGTACCTATGACACAGAGCGGGCACGCTTACAAGCATAACTACACAGTCTGCGTGTGCGTGGCCTTTGAGAGCTGAGGTGTCACAGACTCATCGGCTGCCTGGGAATTCCAGAGGGTTTGTAGTAGTTTTAACCAACCAGCCCAGCTAAACTACAGCACGACCTTGTTTCTCAATCTCTACTTGTCTTTATGTTTAAAAATCTGTTGTCAGCAAGACAAGTATCTTTATTTATTCTCACATCATTACTATTCCTAGAACTACTGTCAATACTGAATACAGAACAGTTGCCTAGTATGGAAACAAGAACTGAGAGTTGTAATTCCTTTATCCAACTCTTCTTTCCAGATGTGATCATTGTGTAGGGTATAAGCGTTGTATAAGTTATCACCCAAGACTATTAAGAAGTTAAATTAATGGTGTAATAAATACCAGAGACATTTCTAGGACCATGTTGGTATTATGCAGAAGGTCTTCCCAAAGGCGAAGCAGCACGTTCATAAACGTACCACCAGTACAAGTGTGGCTGCTGCATAACTGAGCTTTAGGTTTTATGCGGTTACCTTCAATCCCATGCTTTTCAGATCCTGGACAGCGAGAGGAGGGAAATAATCCAGCCAGTGCTCAGCTTCAGAAAAGCTGACTACTTCTTCATCAGAAAGACCCAAAGACTTCATGATTCCCCACTGGTACTTGGAAGAGCCAGCCTTGGCAGCAGCCTTACTCTGAAAGGACAACAGGGATCAGGAAACGGCGCATGTTGTTGTACTCGCAGAATCACAGGATTGTCGGAGTCAGAACAGACCTCTGAAGATCCAACCCCCCTGTCAAAGCCCGTTCACTCAGGGCAGGTCCCACAGGAACATGTCCAGGCGGGTTTTGAAAGCCTCCAGAGAAGGAGGCTCCACAACCTCTCTGGGCAGCCCGTTTCAGTGCTCTGCCACCCTCACAGGAAAGAAGTTTCTCCTCATGTTAAGGGCGAACTTCCTGTGTTCCAGTTTGTGCCCACTGCCCCTCATCCTATCGCTGGGCACCACTGAAAAGAGACTGATGGGCTACCTTAGCAAAAAACTATGAAAATATTTGTATCCCAGGTTTCTCCGAGTGCGAGGGAGGGAAAACCCCTAAAGCCTACTCTGAAGCTTTGAGAGCACAGACACCAGTCCAGAAAGCCTTCGTCTGAAGTTTACCTTTTTGCCTTTTGCTTTGTCTTTGATGATAATTTCTTCTTTTTTAGCAGAATTCTCTTCCTCTTCTTCCTCCTCATCAGGAAATTCCGGTGGGCAGCCATACAATTCCATTTCTCTTTTTAGCTTATCCGCACAAGCCTAAACAGAGTCATTGGCAGACCATCAGCACTTTCCTGTGGCCACTGCTTCCCTCACAGCTCAGGGGTGCTTCTTACCGACAACACCTCCCACTTCACTACAGTGCTAGGAGACCCTGCAACCTCAAGAACCCTGCCGTGGCAGGGAGAGGCTTACAGTGAGGATTTTATCGCAAATAAAAAAATACAATAGGTAAACGTATTTTAAAAGCATTTTATTTTCTATGAAGTGATAATGTATAGTTCAGGCACAACAAATTCAGGTTCCAAATCACACTATCTTGATGAATTTTTGAACAAATTGACGTGGTGTTCGGGATGGACAGTAAGGAATGTAGTCTTAAGCATAAAAAAACACCAGGAAAAGTCCTCAGCATCTCACAACATCTTACCTTTATAGGCATCCCAGTGCAGTGCAGCCCGAAGGGAAACAAGCAGCTCTTTCCCTTTAGCCTCTGGTACCCAACTGCAAACTATATAAAGGGGAAAAATGAAACAGATGAAACCAGAACGGCATGAGGCTAAACCAGCAACTATCTCAAAAAATAAGTGCAATTCCTTCTTTAATGTGAAACGACTGAAAGAGAGATAATGGCAGTTGACAGCATCTAGGAACCTAACTAACAGAAAAGAAGGTGACACCAGATTTTGTTTCCAGGTCTGCCACTGCCTGCTTGCACAAGTACCTGCCTTCCTCATTTTCAAGGGTCTGTCTTCAACTAGAGAAGAACGGGGCAAAGAAGAGATTGGTTTTGTGGGAACCTATCCGCTAGGACCTAAAACCTGTTACCACACAGGTAACAGAGCACAGTATCCACCAAAAAAAGGAACAATAAAACTTCTTGGGAAGTTTGTGCCATTTGAAAGCACCTCCTACGAATCTCAGCAAATCTGGAAGAATGAAGAGAGGAGACACATGTGGCCCAGTCTCCTAGAATTAAAAAAGCGACGAGTGGCATTTCTCTTCAACCAGCAATATTTCCACTGAAAATAGGGGAAAACAGGAAAAGTTTGAGTAAGTCGTTATTGAATCTAGAAAGTAATTAAGGCATTCTGTTAGCACAGAATTTAACTGCAAAATTAGCATTTGTTCTAGAGTAGTATTTAGAGGAAAATTCTTACCTCACATTTAGATAACGAAAACGTGTGTCCCAGGTGGAGGCGGCCGTTCATGTAGGGATAAGGAAAGGTAACAAAGTACTTCTCTTTGCTGAGAAGAAATCCAAAAAATTAGAACAAGTAATCAGCTTTTTAAACAACCATCAGAAGATGCACAATTAAAGCAGTTAACTGATATGTTCAGTTGTTATCAGCCCACAGTGACATTAGGATAGCATTTTCCCTGCCAGTAACACCAGAACTGATACACTAATGGGTTTTATCATTTAAAAAAAAACAAAAAACCACCCAAAAGAAAACATCCACATAGGGCTGACACCACAAAGAAACTTTGAAACAGACATCTCCCCAGGGTAACAACTTCTAATCCTGCTGCTGTAATTTAACTACTGCAAAGGCTTAAAGCCATTTATTTAATCTCCCACTGTCCGAGTTCAGATTTTTTAGTAGCACACTGTAGTTACTCATTTCACAGGGATGTACTGCTGCACGGTGTTTTGAGTATCTGTTTTGCTCCCTTGAAAAGATATTTCAAGCAGATAAAGATAAAAACTGTTAAAAAAAAAAAAAAAGTAATGCTACCTGTTTTGGTTCTGCCTATCCGAAGCATTAAGCTCAAAGACTCGCTCATCATCCCACTTTTGCTGGATCCCCCTTTCAATTTTCTTCAGGAAATCAACTTTTGCAGTCCCTTTACGTTCCTGTTAAATGGAAAGAGGCAAAATCTGGCTGAATAGGTAAACAAATACAGAATTGTACTATATTACACCACTCCTACACTCCTTTCAATACAGACGAGCATTTCTCGGGACTCTGTAACGCTGCAGCATAACCTCACAACATCATTAACGTGATCAATGATGGGACCGTGTAATCTGTATCCTTCAGGTTCAGCCTTCTGAAACAAGACCAAAAATCTGTAAGGAAAGGGTTAACAACCTTTTTCCAAGGCAAAGGACTCTACAGTAGCCAACACACACACACAAACAAACTGACCCCATTACCAATAACTAACAAACTCAGAGGCATCTGAATTGAGGAGATAGGAGTGGCTATAAATAGTAAGCGGGAAAAAAAACCCATCAGTGTTTAAATACCACTATTAAGCGTTAAGTATTCCTTCTCTTTATTCTTTTACCATCCAATGTGAGACTTTTTATAAGGACGTGTAGTGACAGGACAAGGAGTAACAGCTTCAAACTGACAGAGGGAAGATTTTGATTAAATGAAGAAGTTCTTCACTCTGACGGTGGTGAGACTCTGGCACAGGTTGTCCGGGGAAGCTGTGGATGCTCCATCCCTGGAGGTGTTCAAGGCCAGGTTGGACGGGGCCTTGAGCAACCTGGTCTAGTGGGAGGTGTCCCTGCCATGGCAGGGGGTGGAACTGGATGATCTTTGAGGTCCCTTCCAACCCAAACCATCCTGCGATTCTGTGATCCTACACGTTAAAGGTCACACGCAGCACAGGTACCGCAGTCACAAAGCCTGACACACACGGTCTGAGGGCTTGGTGGTTTTTTCCTCCCTCAAGTCCAAGGCACTACTACCAGAAGTCGAGCCAGCCTTTACTCATATAACCAAACAAACACCTGGCGAACAATAAGTACTACAGCAAGCCTCAAAATACCTTTCAGAGGAAAGCAGAGGCAGTACGATAAATTAACGAGAGGCTCCAAGGCACGCCAAGGAGTTTAACCACCTCCCTCACTCCCTCGGCTACTGAATCGCCCACCTCAGCGCGGCTCTACCATTACTAACGGCAGCCCCTGTGGAGCCCCGGAGCCAGCCGCGGGTAGCTGGGGCTTCCAGCGCGTATCAGCTTCGGGAGCTTCCCCAGGAAGAAGGGGAAGGGCCTGTCCCCATGCCCAGGACAGCCACAGGCTGCCCGGCATCCCCCTCCACGCGAGGCCGGCCCGGCGGCACCGTCCACGCACCGCCACGCTG
>VZZY01000823.1:0-57137 GCA_013400335.1 Eurystomus gularis
AAAAAAAAGAAAAAGAGAGGGAATCTTATCCATAATACCAAATATAATGATTTTGGACAGTAGCTCACAGTTTGTATGAGGAGGCGAGGATGGGATACTAACAGACGCTCTATATAGTATTTTTGCATTTGTAAGGAAAAGAATGCTAAAAAATAGCACCGTGTAACCTCTACAAAATGGGTCACAACTGGACTAGAAGTAATTGCAGAAGTCCCATTTTGTCTAACAACATTTCTCCAACGGTCTATCCAGATTTCTGTCTAATCCAATCTATCCATACGCCCATCACTTTGAAAATGACTTGCTATTTTTCACATTTTATTAATCCACCTTTGAAAACTCAAAATATGACTCAGAAGCAGGAAACGGGTTTGTGAAGCAAAAATAATAATAATAATAATAAAAAACACATGTTTAAATCTGTATACTGTCTTATTATGTGAGAGTTAAAACACATACTGCATGTCAAAGATCTTTCTATTCTTTCAAAGCAAGAACTAATGGAATAAGGGAAGGAAAAGTTTCCACGGCCCAGATATGTCTTTGCTGAATCACTTTGTAAGGTGTGGACAATTGAGTCATAAACTTTCACACTACAGATGGCTGTGTTTCTTTCATAGTGAATCAAGCTCTAAAAGATCTGTGACACTTTATGTTATATGTTAACTAGAGAGGCATGTTATGTAAAAAGCACATAGGGTTTCACATAAGCCAGTGCTCTCTACACAAGAGAGCATCATTTTCAATATTCACTCATAAAACCAAAGCTTCCATTTCATTTACTAACTTTCTTGTGAAATTGCCTGAAGTATATGTAGGTTGGTACACTCATACTGCTAGAGCTTCACAAATTCATTAAATGCATCTTTTTATAACCCACACCATTTGTATTTTTTTAACATTAAAAAATTCAACACATAATAACTTTCTAGATTGTCACCCAATCAAATGCCACTTTAAGAAATGAAAGAAAAGACAAGCAACTCGATATATATACATTTGTGTGTTCCCACATGATAAAAATGTCCAAATATTTTATACACATTTTAGGATTTTGAAGATAATATGACAATGCAAAAATACTTGCTGTCTATCTTAAATGAAATTGCTCTTCAGTAGGACACCTCACAACAGGAAGGCTGATACCTATAACTACAGGTGCACAGTGTACAGTTACATTGACACTGTAAGAGCTCTGGTAAAATGCCTTTTTACATTTTGAGTGCAAATACACTCCCTATTAACATTAATTTTAAAACTAGATTTAAAAGCTTAAAATAATGCCTCCCTATCTGACAGGCAGTTCTGTGGAGATAGACGGAAGTACAATTACTAAGGACATTCAATGGCTGGAATGAGGATTAACACTTTGTTTGTTTGGACAAAGAACACTTTGTTCTGCTTTTTCTGAACCAGTGGAACATTGTTACACACCATACAAATTGTTTCTAAGGCAATTATGACCAACTGTATATTTAAAACAAAGAAAAATTATAAGCAAAAAACCTACTACAGTCCACCTCTCAAGATATATCCTCTTCGTTGGACAGCACTGTTTCATACAAACCTATAATTTGTTGTTCAAGAGGAAATTGTCTTAATTGTAAAAAAGACTATATTCACTCCCACACTTCCAGACAGACAGAGACTAATGCTGGGGATTAGTGCCTGTATTTTTTTAAACTTTTTCTTCAAAGAGTACACTGTCCAAGATTTTCTGGAACTGTAACAGTGTGTCAGGCTGAATTACAAACTATTTATGTCTTGGATCAAGCTGGCTAAACATCTTGACACAGAAGATAAAAATTTCTTGGAGTTACTGAAGGACCACATTTTAGTCACATCTCCAGATGCATCAACCAAAGGAAACTGTAAAAATAGGTAGTGAAAAACAAGAAAAGGACAGACACAATGAGAACAGAAATTTTCAACTATCTTTCACTGTCTTTACAATTGAAGATAACTTCAATTGCACTAAATGCTCCATGCAGAAGATTGACTTGATCACTGGTCTATGGTAAAATGATTCAAAGTTTGCTATTAAATTTTTTTCAGCTTGAGGTAAGAATCAGATTTCTTAGTATATAGCCTGTAAGACAGAATTTTTTTTACAACCATTCCAACATCTCCCATGTACGCATGTGTGGTGGTTTAGTAAAGCTGCGGTGGTTCAGTCCCTGCCGGCAGCCGAGCCACATGGCCACTGCTGCTGCCCCCCACCTCAGACAAAGGGAAAGGCAGGAGTGCTTGAGAATGCTTTTTGAGTTTAGATAAAGAGAGTTTAATACAATGACACGCAAGAAACAATCGCAGTAACAACAGCAATAGCAACAGTAAGAAAAACAGTGAACAAAATAAGCGATACGGTGTGGACAAACAGACGTGTATGAGTCGCACCACGGAACCCAGAACTGGCCCCGGGGCGTGATGTCAGCATGGTATGGAATAGCGCGGCTGCACCAAATTTACCCTGTCCTGGCGGAACCAGGACAGCATGTATAGTACCATGAGATAGGTTTTTGGTATTCCTTTGCAATACAATACCCTGTCACACTTAAGTGGCTAAACGAGAACAATATCTCCTTTAAGTTGGTTGGGCTAAATGAATATTGAAAAGCTAATGTAACCTGGTCCCCAGCATGCTTTCTCAGAGTGGCTGGATTACACAGGGTCCTGCTACTTGAATTAGCTGAGAAAATAACATTAGTGGTAATCTACTGTTATCAACAGGGACCAGCCATTGAAGGACAGCAAAGGGTGCACACAACCCACTTCACTACTTCCACAATTATTTCCTAAGACAGCAAGTATAGACCTGTGATTCAAGCAGCATTGTGTCCATCCCACGTTCTGTGTGAGGGGGTTTCAGACCCTTGACTCTGGCTCTGTGAAACAAGATCCCACAGCTTTTTTCTGCTCGTGTGAAATAATCATATTAATCATATTACAGCTTTTACCTCTCTTCCACATTTTTTGATAGTAAGAACACAAACAGTGTTTGTGAGGGTCCCTGCTAAGTCTATCTCACAGACACTTTTATTCCCATCCATCTGAAATTTCTCACAAAAGACAAGCCATTGCTTTTGCTTATCATCCACTTTTGCTGCCATTTGGTTCCCAAATGAAAGCTACAATTGCAGGTATAGTGTCTGCTTCAAGTGCTCTTAAATCTTAGTTCTACCATGGTCTTTTAAATATCTTGAGGTATTTAAAGGTAGTAGATGAGTCATGGAAAATGTGTTTGACTATGACAATATATAATTTGTAGATTATTCTTTCTTAAACTATGGCTTTATAATGTTTTCTATCAGTCCTCCAAGACATTTGAGCCCATTTTGCCCAAATGGACTACTGTGAACATTTTCGTCTTATCTCCCTTGTGTCACTGTGCTGTTTCAGTAGTTTTCTGAAACCTCCAGCAGTTTTCTGTTTATTGTACATAAGCTCTTTTGTATGTGGCACAACTGGAATTTCAGACACTCACTTATAATAGCCTGCTCATTAACTTACTACTACACCCACATCTTTACACAGATTATGAAGGTCTTGCAGACTAATTTGTCCCACATAATTAGGTCCTGTGAGCTTTGCAATATACTTTCTTACTATGCTTTAAATTCCGAAGAACCTCTTTGGAGGTAATTTGACACATAAAATGCATGCAGTCCTCAGTATGTTTGCCACATGTTCTGCTGTTTCCTGCTATGTTATTATGGCCTTTCATCATTTCCTCTCACCACATCCTCTTGACTGTGCTTCTTTCACCACTTCCTCCATATACTTTCACTGAGTTATCACTACTCCTCAGAGAGTTTCACTTGCACTGGGAAGTAGCATCTGTTGTAGAACCAGTTGGTTATAATTTAAAGAAGAAATTATGGCAAATAATGAACATTTTGAGTTTCAGAACAGAACACTTTCACGTTCTGTTTGTAGTCTTTTTTTTCTAGCCACAGCTAACTCTTCTCTTGTCTGCAACAAGCAGACAAGCCCATTGAAATATATTTCACTGACATGTTTAGAAAGATTGAAAATGAGTGCTAACAAAGCAATAACAAAGCAACAATTTTCAGAGCAAGGGCAGGTTTTGATAGACTTACTCAAGTAGGGAACAATATGATCTCTCAAGGAATAGAGTACCAAAAGGTAGATGTTTTATCGCTCCCAGTGGAATCCTTAAGTCCCTTGCCAAAAGACATTTAATGTGCACCATCTCTGCTGTAAAACAAATGCTGAAAAGGTGCTGTCAATGATATTTGCATAGATTCATTCTCATTGAAGTCTTTTATAATAACATTCACTCTGGTGTAAATTTTTGAAAAATTGACTCCTAGATCCATTAATCCCCTTCATCTGCTGTTCATCAGCTTAATATATGACATCATAGCTAAAAGGACTAGCTTGGTCCTTAAATGAATAAACAAGGAATACAGAGTAGAAATAGAAAAGTTATATGTGTTTCTAACAGCAGTGGAACCAGTCCTAGAATGGTTGGAAAGACTCTGGAGCAGGAAATACTTCAGAGTAACTAAGAGAATGGAGAAGAGGACTCAGAGTGAAAGACATAAATAACTCTATTTACTTAGTTTAGAGAAATGCAAGAGATGATTATGGTTTAGGCATGTCTCTAGAGCTATCAGGAACTTAATACTTGGAGAATCTTCATCCAGCAGAAAAAAAAAACAGATTGCAAAAAACAATAGCTAAAGACTAAAGCTATAAATCTGATGACCAGAGTGTTGAAACAGCTCAGTGAAGTTTAAGGTGGACTGTCTCCCACTACAACTAGTAAACATGTTATTGAATAGTTGAAAAAGTTTATATGTATCTTATCAAACCAATGCTGTTAGATTTGAAGCAAGAATTAATCCAGGGAAGCTCTATAGCCTGGGATATATTTATGAAATTTTAGATTGAGTCTCCCCAGCTTCTGAAAATAAGTCCTGAAGTTCTTCCCACATCTGTGGAGAGCACACTTGTGCCCTGTGGCTGTGACACTCCCAACCTAGTCACTTCATAGCCAACATCCCCAGCACCAGCTTTCTACCTTCCATTAAGTGAAAGAAAGGGAGGAACTGTGAGGGCAATGTAGTCATTGCATGCCTATCCAATAAGATACTACTTCCATTGTTGTCCAGCTTCTGACAATGGCAAGGATTCCTACATGGTCAGTAGAGCTTCTGAAGCATAATTCAGAAAACCAGCATAAAAACTCTGCACCTTTCTGTTGAATATACATAAAGTCTAGCATCCTGATCCTACATGGTGTGGTAACATGAACAGCCATGCAAAAGCATTGTCCTGCAGCCCTTGTTCTTTTCCTATAGCCATGATTGAAGTTATCCATGAAAGAATGAGAGGAATGCTGCTTCTCTGTTTTTTCTTTAAAAATCACATTCTGTTGTGTCCTTCCTTTTGTCTGTTGTTTCACTTCTCTTGTTTATTCCTCTCCCTCCACATTATTTGCAGAGTAGAAAACTAGGCTGTGAGAGGAACTGTTAGGGTCTGTGCTCTGGTGCAGAGAATGTTGCTCCTGGGGCTATTCTCTACCTTGATGGAGCTGCCCACAGCTCTGTCTCTGCCATTGATATTTCCCGGGGCCTGTATTGGTGCAGCTTGTTCAGGCTTCAGCACTAAACACAGCATTATACATCGGGCTAATGTTTCTCTGCTGAATGTATGCATTGGCATAGCTGTGTGGGCACAACAGACAGGATTAAAAGTGTTCTCTAAGGTTCAGCACTGAGCATATAATGACTGTCACAGGGGAGAGCCACTTCCCGAGGTGATGAAAGAGCAACACGCCATTACACATTATTTAAACACTCTCTGACATCTCCTGTAAATGCATAGTGAGAGTGCAGTGGCAAAGTGTGTCTTATAGCACAACTACAAAAAAACCCCAGAGTTTACTGCACTGAGGATAAGCATCCTGAAACCATGTCATGCAGAACTTCATTATTATACAGATTATGGTCTACCTCCTCATTCATCACTAAAACTGCCTTCCTCACTACATTGCTAAAGGCCAGAGTATAAACTGTTCTTCAATACTGAGGAGTTGGAAAGACCACCCTTCCCCTCCTAGTTTTTCCCTCAGGTATAATTACCATAGGGGACACCATTAGCTTAGCACTAGGGGGTGTATTTTTACCTTTGTCAAAAGCAGAGGACCTGTTGATAAGTGCTGCAAGAGTCTGATGCAGTGGGATGCACCCTGGCACTGTGCCCTAGCACTGGGATAGATGCTGGCCTGGTTGTCATTAAATTCTCTAATGTGAAGCTGGTAAAGCTGTGCAAATTTTCATGAGAGTGAAAATAACCTGTTAACTACAGTTTGTTTTCAAGACACTATGAAAGCAGGATTTAAGTATGTGCCCCTGATCCCTCTTGTGCCTGTACATACAGACCTACTATGCAGACCCTGGTTTAGGATAAGAGTATATCTTGACTTGTGGGATCAAAGATCCTTGAAATCAACAGGCACCAAAAATAGTACCTATTTAACAGTATAAACACTTTGTATTTCACTTCATAATTAACTCTGAAAATAACTGGGATTTCAGACTGAAAGGGAAAGTTACACCAGCCACATATGAATTGCTGTTTATTCTTAAAAATAATAATTATTTTTTCTAAATGTCAATCTATTTATATACAACAGAAATCAGTCACTCCTATTTCACATTAATGAGGAACCTTCTTCTTAATGGCTTACGCCGACAGAAATATGCCTCTATCTTGAAGAACACAGCAATATACAAATAATGTTTCTGTTAAAATTCATGCATAATCAAAACAAATTGAATATCCACTTTATTTCCAGAGGGAACAGAGCTATAAAGATTAATGCTAGACAATGATATTTAATTAAAGCTTATTTACTTTATAAGTACTTGCATGTTTTCAAAAGTAGTCTTTTCTTTTGGAACAGGAAGCTGTAATGCAATTCTGAGCCATGTAGCAGTCATAGGTGGAGAAAACTAGTTATGATCACAGCACAGTGCTTACAGCGATACTGACAAACTGTCTAGCAAAATTTTTCACATTAAAGAATTCTGGTGTTAAAGAATTTAAATGTATTTTAATTGACTTTTCAAAATTCCATTTTTTATTCGCAAACACACCTGAACACAATAACAGGAATTCATTTTCATATGCATTATTCTCTCTGATGGTATATTGTTGTACTGTACACATACTCCTTTCTTCATTTTTGAGAAATAAAATAAAAGGTTATGCTCTTACGAGTAATAACCAAACAACTTTCCTTTCCTTGGGCACTAGTCTACTGCTGTAGTCCAGAATTACTTTTTTTTCATAAACAGTTAACTACCCAAGTGAAATTAAAGGAACTAGTTTGTGTATGAATACAGATATTAACCGGAGAAACTAAAGGGAGTACAGAAGAAAATTGCACATAATGGCACTTTTATTCTGCTTATTGAGGTTAAAAATTACAATAAGATTTTGGAATACTGATTTCTAAAAGGAGATTTAGTTTAAAATATAAGAATTGTTGGGATATATGTGGCTGATGCTTGTTTCTCATCAGTATGAATACACAACCACCGAACACAACACTTTCAATAACATTTGTATTAGTCATCTGCAGATACAAGGCTGTTTAAGATACACAAACAAAATAGCTTTATTTGTATTGTAATTAACATGGCAATATCACAATATTCTACAGGAAACAAACATTCCAAATCTATGTATTTTATTTCTTCTGACAACTGCCAAAGTATATTTTACTGCAGAATGCTTTATTGCTTCTTAACTATTCACCCTACACAGTATACATAAAAGCTTAATGAGTATAGCTGCATAAAACCTAATTTTAATGCTTTTAAAATCAATGGTGAACAAAATGTTGTTTAGATTGTTTTTCAAACAACCATACCACATCTGATCCTTTGAGGAAAAGCAATTACTTCTTCTTGTCATAGCCAATACATTTCTTCATTCTCTTATTTCAGCCGTACCATTCTTAGGGACCTTTACACCAGTTACCATGTAAACAGTTAAATATTTGAGCAGCTATAGGAGAATATTGTTATTAAATGTCTAATCAATGAAATGCTACTACCACTAATAGGCTAACAGTGAGGAGGGCAAGAGGAGAAAAACTAAGAGGATTTTTCTACCCAATTAACCAATACTATATGTTAGTTTGGCTAATGAAACATCTCTTCAAGGAAAATTTGAAGAAAATAATCTATATAAAAAGAAACAAAAATTTCTAGAAGATAGCTGCTATGAACTGAATTTAGCCGCTGATTCTTTTATCCACTCTGTGAATAAGCACCAGCTTTTTTGTATTTTCTAAGGAAACATCAAATGCAATCATTTTTTATAAGTTTCAAGTGCTATAAATCATTGGAAACTTATGCACACCTAATTTATGCAATTGTATTGGTAGTGAGAAAATCATCATTCTTTAGTGTTTTGTACCTCTGTCATTCTCTCCCAGAGAATTTCTTTATTACAGCAGGCACCACAATAGTTGAGAGTTTGTCAGCATTTGTATTAGTGAGACCTATTTTTTTAAGGTATGTAATTCAGTCATAAGAACTGAGACCACAGCCTGAAAGTGTTAGCTGGAGAATATCCAAATGTGCACACACACGCGTGCACAAAGACACACATCCCCACACACACATTTCCTGATTTTAAATGCTTCCTTTTTATTTCCCCTCACCTGCACTTCTGAAATTTAAAAGCACATTCCTCCTTTTTAGCAATTTTGCAGGCCATAGGCACAGAATACAGACAGAATAACAGTACAGCCAAAGAAAAAAAATAACACCAACAACTACCAACCAAATGGCTGAGATATTGAGATTTATAAAGCATTCTCAACACATGCATAGAAGCCACTTTTCATATGGAGTTGCAATGCATTCTGGAGTATGTTTCAGAAATACAAAAACATATGTAATATGCAAATGTGTACTATTGTTCATAGACATTCGCTAAACACATCTGTGAAGTGTGTGCTGAATCCATATTAATCCATCACTAAACTTGCTTCCTCTATATAGCCCACAATCTCCTCTTACTGCAGCACAGCCCCTGTTGGCAATATTAGAAATAGGTGTGTCTTTAAAAAGTCATGTTTCTGTCGGAAGTTTTGCTGTGCAAGGACTGCAGTTTCAAGCTCTGCCTTCACCACAACAGAGCAACTTGTTTTGGGGCAGCTTGGTTTTACCATTGTGAATTAACTCAACCATTTGGAAAGTGGCTTTGGGGGGACGTGTTCTTAACCTCCTTCTATAGCTGCCTGTCCCAGTAAAATTCTTCAGCATTGTAGGTCTTCTAATTTCTAAGCATAGTTATTTAAGTACCTCTATTGTAATGACTTTTTTTCCTTGGGAATGTAAATAATGAGACAGCAATAGAAGCAATAGAACCTGAGCACAAAAATACAGCGCCAGCCATTTCAGTTAGGAATTAAGCAAAAATCAGGAAAAGAAATGAGATTAAATTTCAACTTTAAGGTAATAAAAGATGGAGATGGAGGTGCCAATGAAATCTGCCGAAACTAAATTTCACAAGCACGGCTTTCTCATCTTGAAATGTTACCTCCATAAAAGCAGCCTATAAAATTAATCTACCTGGAGATTTTCCATGTTAAATCAGCTCAGAAATAACTTTTAAGCACTTATGGCATTATATCTAAAATACATATTCTCCTGTTGTCCATATATCAAAATCCTGTGTATTTTGAAAAATAAAATCCAAGCTGCACTGAAATGTTTGTAATATAAGAAAGAACAGTAATAAAGTATATCACCTTCAGAGAGATTTGACATTTGTAAGCATTCTCTAAAAATTTGCATTGGTTGCAGTATTGAGGGAGCATGCTGCTTAAAGGTGCCTAAATCCACTTTTTTGAAAAGAAGGATACAGAACAGTGAAAGCAGCAAAAAGACGCAAAAAATCCAGTGTATCTTTTCAACCTGGATCTGAAAATGAAATTCCTAAAATGCTATTATTATCCAGAGTGCAATATGGTCCATTCATATTTTATTTCACTTGCTCAAGGGAAAGGGATGTTCAATATGAGAAAGAGAAAATCAGTAATTTCCGAAGAAAACAAATCTTTACTTTTCTCAGGAAAATAACATGCTTTTTCAGTTTGCCAGATCAGGAAAGAAAGAGTATTTAGATAACAATGTTTATATTCTTATCAATTTGTCCAAATTAGGTTCTTATAAAATTCAGCATGAGCTATATAATAATTTGTGCAAATTCAGAGGTGTGGGTTTGTTGTTTTTCTTTTCCGCCTAGAAAGCTGTAATAGGCAAAGTAGCAGATACAAGTGGAGAAAAAAAAAATAAAGATGAAAAAAAATTTCCATACATTTGGGTTCTTTCCAAGAACTTTGCCACATTTTGCAGATTCTCAGTTTTCAAATAAAGGTGTCTTAGCCCTTGCAATTGTGGAGATATTCTTGCCTCTGTAAATCAGTGTATTGTTGCTAGCCAGCCTTGCAGAAATCTGCCTACAGCCAGTCAGACAGAAACAATAGGAACAACAATTATATGTATTCTTTTCCCTCCCTCCAAAATTAACATGGTTTTGCCTTAAAATTGCAAGGCAATTTTAGTAAAGGATGTGTTAGTGTTCAAAACACTAAGTTGGAATCAAGCAGAGGATGCATTGTGGAAACATGTATAATTAAAGTGTACAGATTCCTTTTTTTGCTTATACAATGTCAGTTTGGGTTACTTTTATCAACTCAGCATTGCAGATTAGGCAGGGAGACAAATGAACTCTGTAAGGAAACAAATTTGGGATGAGCACTTAGATTTTATCAAGCCTGGATGTTTGGCCAAATATATGATGTTTCAGGCAAAGTTATTGAATAAGGGGAGAAAAAAGCCAGTTGCAGACTGAATTGTATGAACCTGAGTTTTAAAGCACTACATGCCAGGAAGGGAGCAACTTCAGAAAATCTCAATTAGTTACATAAAAAAATGTCTTGGTGAAATAGCTCTGCATTTCAACCAGCACCATTGAGTTCAGGACCTGATCCAATCCTTTTTTTTTTTTTTTCTTTTGTCATTTATTCACCTGGAACTTTCATTAAAATCAATTTTGCCCTCCTATTTCAGCTGTTTATAACTTGCCTTACTTTACTTCTCTGAAAATCCAACTGAACTTCAATGAAACATTAGGTGCCAGAATGTAACAACTGTACAAAGGTGGTATGGTATAGTATGTTGTTAATGCGCTTTATATTTCTAAATCTGGAAGCTCTCAGTGACTTAAACATGTTCACTCACATTTCTGACACATTTATCCGCAGAATGGGTTCAGAGGTGGACACTCTTTGATGTGAAATCAAGGTGTTACAGAATTCTGCAGAACCTATAGAAATACCTCCACAGATTTTGCCAAAAAACCTCAGCAGATTTATATTGGCCCTGCCAATGACTTTCTGTTTAACTTGTAATCAAAACAACTCAAACCCAGTTACTGTTTGCATATCTGCCAAGCCTCTCAATTTCAGCAGTAGGCAGCAGACTCTCAGTATGACAGCCTGTCTTTCAGATTCAAGCTGAATCTGCCAAGGCTCCACTACAGAGGCAACTGGTAAATTAAATGCCAACAAGCAAGGACATTCATGTACCTTTACACGCTGCACATGAAGAGACATCACAGGCCTCCTCTTTCTAATGTGTGCTTTGTGTGTTTTAGGCTGCAAAGTAAAGTGTGCCTGCTCTTATGCATAATGAAGTCATTGCATATATATTAGTTAAGCTGTATTGCTCTAATTCTATGGTCACAAATTACCTAACAGATTTTCTTGTTACAGAAAACAAAAAAAAGCTTTTGTTGGTGATATTAACTCACAGAAATCAAGCAGTGAAAGAAAAATCAACTTTTATGCCCTCTTGTACCTGAAGACAGCAGCTAACATTAGTCAGGTTACAGCAGAGTCCTTGTCAACAGGAACTGAAAATAAAAAAAAAATATTCAAATTCATACTGTCAAATCTTTAATTCTCTTGTTTATAATATAGGCACATTCTTTGATTCTGTAAAGGGGGATCTTTTTAAAGCCATCAGCCCTACTGATGATTCTTTACAGTGAACATAAAATGTTAATTATATTTATGTAATTATTGACTTTTATTAATACCTACATGTTGCACAAGACTTTTTGATTACTGATATCTGATGCAGTCACTATTGCCAAGTTTAGATTATATTAACGATTTTGAGTGCACAACCGTAATACAACCAGAGATATTAATACCATTGAGCATAAATAACAGTACTTGACAGACTCAAGTGGGGGGAAAAGCACTAACACTGGTTACTCTAATGGACAGAATAAATGATAGAATCGTATAATGAGTTTACAGCAGCCAGATTTAGTGAAATCTATTTCTGAAGTAAGGAGGGAAACGTAGCAGTTTTTGTAACAGAATGAGGGTATGAACACATTAAAAATTAACAGGGTGTTTTCAGATAATTGAAAGAAAAAGCACTGACATGGGAAACTTAGCTGTTGTAACTCACACGGCTCTACAGTGGGCATTATCACTGTTTCCTGCTATGGATTTAATCTGCCATCAGACCTATAAATGAAAGGAAGAAGTATGAGCTTCCAAAGAGTTCCTACAATAACATGAGAGGGTTTTCTTTTGCTTTTTATTTTTTTTTTTAGTAGAGGGGAGGAAGAGAAATCCTCAGTCCAATATGAAAGAGCTTACTTGTGTGCAAGTGTCTTTTTTATTTACTATAATTTGGCAGACACAGCTCTGCAAGACTTCAGAACTAAGAAAGTGGAAAACTTTGACGTTCCTTTGACATGCTCTGGTTGAGATGCATCTTCTTCGTAATTGTAGAGCAATATTATACTGTTGCAGCTGCCTGGTGCTAGCAGTGAACTGTGCTTCATTTTACAGTGTCACTTCCTCCCTTCTCCACTTCCCTCCAGCATCTGCAGTACTTACCTTTGTCACACCAAGATTTACTTTAACTGGAACCATGTCAGGTGTCCCTAGAAAAATGACAAACTAAAATTAACCTATAATTGTAATATGAGCCTGAAGGCATGTGCTTGGTGGGAAAGAATTCACCTTCTACAGACACATACACATGGGGGAATGTGAGAGGGATATTTGTAATTCCAGACATTGCAATTCATTAATCAATGAGTAAATCAGTTAGCAAACAGTCATGCTCTTTTACAGTGTGATCTAATCCTTTGCTTGAGCTTGCCATGGCCCAGGTGTATGTCATTTCCATGGCCTGATGCAGCAGTCTCTGAAGATACCAGCAAAACTCCTGTGAGCCACAGCAGTTGCAGCATCAGTTACTTGAACCAGTCTTTCCCCTTCCACTTATTAACAGTATTTTATAAGTATGTAAGTGAAATGTGCCAATATAAGAAGTGCCTAACTGTAGAAGTAAAGATATAGGCATGTGTCCTTGAAGGTTAAAAAAACACAGCTCCAGAAATCTTTGTATTTTCAGTTTCCTTTTCCTCTACTCCTTTATTTTAGTCACCTGTCTATAGGAAGTTAGTTGCTGGCTAGCCTGAGACAGGGATATTGCAGCCAGTAGGACAGACAGCTAAAAATCTCATGTAACTATGGCATATAAAGACACACTATCCCCTCCCTGAGGCCTACCTAAGTTAGAACATAAAGTGCAAGTACATACAAGTTAAAAATAATGAAACTTCTCCACTCTCCAGCAGCTACTGAATTTGTCTTCTGCAAACATATTTCCAAGTATTCTTCAAACCCCAACTTGAAACAACCCAGTTCTGTCTGTCTCTGCTAGACCTGTTTTGTTAAAGAATGTTTTTAAGGTAAAAAAATTTCATTGAAAAATGATTAATAGATGTAGTTTAAAAAAGAATGAACAAACCACCAAAAGAAAACAAAAAACCCCATCACACACTTTGCACGAATAATAGGGCAATAATTTACTGGTTTATGTCCTGACCCATTCAATGGCAACCGATTTGGGGCTGGGGGGAGGGGAGCAGGGTGATTAGAGGGTTAATATTCAAATGAGAAATTTGCAAGGCCTGCATAATGGAACTGCCACCCTGATAACAATAGGAATTTTTAACAATATCGAGCCTTGTTAGCAAGAGAGTTACAAGCATTGAGGGCAATCAGTGTGTCTTGTCAGTTTCTTTTTATCTACCATCTCCAACCGCCAAGGAACCGAAATGAAGCACTTTGGAATTATCAATTTCAGCCACATTTGCATAACAAAGCCCCCGAGGAAGAGGCATGATAAATGTGAAGGACCCCTCTTGGAAAAGGAACTGTCAACCGCGCCCCGAAAGATTCTCCGACCGAGCGCATTCTCAGTGATTGTAGTCAGCGAAAATAAAATGAAAGCATTAAAGAAAGTCATTCTCTCAGAGAGAAAAATCTCCCCCTCTGCACAGAGAGAACTGGATGAAATGACATTATGCATATGAAAATGTCCAGAAAGATGTTTGATTTATGTATGCATTAGATGCAAATTCCATTACCGCACGCGCGCTGTTGTGTGATTTGGCTCTGAACACATCACTGCCCTGATCAAATCTGATCTCATTAATTCCGACAAGGAGAGAGAGAGGGAATTGAGAAGAATTTATGGCCTGGACACTTGAAAGAAGTAAATTGTAATTCTGTTTAAAGCTGTAGCGAACCTTTTAAACACCTTTTATTATAGAAAAAAGCACTTACTTTTATAACACTGTTAGAACTTACTTAATCTTGTACTTGGAACTTCTAGTCCTCATTTAAAAAAATCTATGACCTTGTTTGGCAGGGGAGAGAGAGATGGAGGGAGAGAGAAAGAGAGGAAAAAATATGCCTGTCTTAGACTGAAATTCAGAGAAGCATCATAATAATATGATCAAAGAAGACCTATTGACTATCTGAATAATCGTGTGAAAATTCTACTTTACTGGTATATGTTTATTTTTAAACAATCTTTTAATATCCTCAAATAAAATATCAAATACTTTAAAGGTAGTTTTATAGGACTAGATAGATGTTGCATGCTTAAAAATGTTATTAATAGTGATCTAGATAAAAATGGCAATGAGCACGTTTTATAACAATATTCTCAAGCAGTGCAGTAGTGTCAGCTAAAACTGATATATGTTCCATTCTAAGACACAGACAATTTGAAGACAAAAAAAACCCCAGATCTTTGTTAAAATCAAAGTATTTTACTGTAGGAGAAAGAAAAAACAACAACCAAACAAAAAACCCACAAAAACAAAAACAAACCAGATTGTTTCATACATTAATAAAGATTCTTATCCTTGTTTTGCTCCTGAGAAAGACCTTAATAACTCATTTCCTCCCTTCATGAAAGATAATCACCCTTCATGGGTGAGATATCCTGTATTTACTTGATACCAAGTGTAAAACTGAAATAGTGTCTCAATATGTTATTGCATTGTATAATCAGCGTTCCTCCCCCAACATTCATGAACCCCCAGGGTGCTTCATAGCCTAGAATAGTTCTTTTCTGTTATGCATCTTCCGTTTTAGTGAGATATGATGAACTACCTCCCCAGTAAAAAAGAGAGAGGAAGTGAGTGAAAAAAAACACAACCCCTCGATTCCTAAAATCTTAGTTGCCTATCATGATTCGTTTATAGAGAAATGATTTCTGCAAACTGTTTTTCCAATGAAGCCTGTAGCTTTCTTTGATAATCTGCTGCAGTTGAAGTAATTGTTGAACAAATGTTACCCAGAGAGGTGCAGGAAACTTATAAGTTATTGTATATATAAACACAAAATGATAAGTTGTGGGTAAACCATATGAATATATTTTAAGCATCATTCACATTGTCAATAGTCAATATTGGTTTCTTGTGCAGTTTTTTTATCTTTCCACATGCAGAAAGCATGTGTTCACAGTTTCAACTACTCAAACAGAAAAACGTTACCTTTTAAAGTAATATTTTAATATATTTGGCCACCAAATTTCATTTTTTTTTCTTAAAAAAATGGAATATAGTCCTGATTTAAGTAGAAATTTTAACGGAGTCCTAAGTATGCATTCAAAAACCACTTTACAGAAACATGCACACATTACAATATATAATGAGTACAGAAATGTCCTGTCATTTTTTTTTTTTTCTCATCGGTATGTACACATTTCTGTAAAAGTATTTGAACATGTATATGTATACATGAAAAATAGAAGAGAGATTTGGTAAGTCTATAATAGAGTGGGCATTTGTTAAGGTGAATATAACACAGAATGCTGCTTTTTGGCTCTACTGTATTGAGTACACTGAAATGTGCAGTGTGTATTGTGCTGAGTGTATGAAACAATTTAGCAATTTGGATATCTGAAATATAATCCTGTTTGGAGAAATATCTGTCAGACTGGAAGGGCTAAAGAAATTTGTTTTGTTCTAAATTTATTATTATTATTATTATTATTATTGTTAAATAGAATGTGGACAACTTTATGTTATGCCTAATGGAAACAAAATCACCTAGAATTTTCCTTGCATGTAGACTTTAAGAAAATTAGCACAGTGTGAGAGAAACTGTAATTGCAAAATTTGGTGTTTTACAGAAGGTTATCTCCGTCCTTCTGCATATCTTTTAGCATGTTACTGAATGCGTTTTATCAAAATATACTAGTCACCTGTCCATTTGAGCCTGTTTCCGTTATCACCCAAAAATAAGAGCAATTTTATACTTCAGAGCACAGGGATCCAGAAATAAGTTTCCATTACTGGTGGCTAATTAAGCAAACTGGGTGTGCTGTCCCTTTAAAAAAAAAAAAACAAACCACCAAGCCAAACACAACAACAACAAAAGAAACCACATCCTTTTTGCCACCTTAACCCCTCCTCCTGTTCCCTCCTCCCCAGCCCCCCCATACATACACAGACACACATACTTCCTTTCAATGCGTGGTTCAGGCTCCCTGATTAAGGTCATGCCGTTTGTTCATTACTGCCCTGGCTAATGTGATTGAATTGGAACAATACCTTTGAACTCCTTGGCTCTGATCTGCATACTAATTGACTCTCTTGTCCTTGGCAGTGACCTTGACAGGCTTTCCACCACTCTCAGAATGGCTGACCAGTTTCTCATCAAAAGTTCCTAGTGAAAAAAGCCCCAACCCCAAAATAAGAATTAGTCATTTATACTACTTTTCTCTGTATTCATATTTCCTTATATACCATTAGAAAAAGCAAAATTGCTACTCCCTAGCTCCCCCTGGATGTTTATTAATAGTTGAAAATCACAGTTCCACTTTAAAGTACTGAAACAGTGACAGCATTGTTTTGAAAGAGTTCATTGTTGCAGCCTAGAATGCATTTTACGCATATTTTCAGGTCGCTTTTTTTTCCTTGTTACACAAATGGTAGCAGTTTAACTCACAGACCTTTACAACACTGTATTTTTTTTTTTAATTAAAAAAAATAATCTTGGTTGTGTACTAAGAAAACAGTACAAATTAGTTTCCTTTTTACAATTTACATTAGCATGCTAACAGCCTGTGTTTCAACAGGTTCTGCAGTTACAGAAATACTACGGTTTCAAACAAAACAAAACCAAGCCATGCAGAACACTGCATCTAGAAAATGCCAGGTTTAAGGTAATGAGCTAAGGATTTTATTTTTATATCTCTGAGCCTCTTAGACCAACACATTACTCAAGAGAGGCATGATTTCTATACAAAAGACATTATTAAACACTATAGCAATATTTATGAAAAAAAAATTACAGAAGAATATTTTTCTGACTGCAAAGGAGAGATTTACTTCATTTTTACTGGAGTAGACATTTACCTCATGAGACAAGTATCAGCTTCAGTGAACTTTTATTATTAAAGTAATGAAGTAGTAACTAAACCAAACTAAAATTAAGCATCATCAAGAAAAAGAGATGGATAGCATGCTGAGAAATGTACTTTTAAAAAAGTTCCATTTTTTCTTTAATATTCATTCTTACTTTAGGCAAAACCTATTGCGGGGAAAACAGCTGGAATTTAAACTCATTTAATAGCACTTTGCACTGCTCTAGCAGCTCTTTACTAGGTTCTCAAAGGGCTCCAGAAACATGAAGGCATGAATATGTATTATAACCAGGTGAAGTATTATTATGAAACATTAATAATGACCTGCAAATCTATAAATAGTAAATCAAACTGCAAAATTTCCAACACACATTCTTTAATGCAATTCCCATTTTTATTCTGCTATGGTAACCAGACCAGCTGTTTTGAAAAAAAGTCTCAAAACAGAGGTTTTCACTACTCAGAAAATTATTTTCATTTTCTAAGGCAATAATATCCAAGCATCTGGCCAATATCTAAGTACTGAGACAGGGCAGACCTCACAAATTTGGCATCCAGATTAAGACTATTATAGTAATAAGTCAAAAAATTCAGATCTTGATCCAAACTTTCCTAAAAATTCAAGGATGGCCTGGATCCAAAATTCTAGTATGAATTCCAAAATTTCAGTACAAAGGAACATGTGGGGCTCCATTTAGTTTCTATGACCACTTCTTTTCAAGATCTAGTACTGGAGCAGGCTTCTCATCACCACAGTTGAGCCTTCACGTACCCCTTATCTGCGATCACCTTGCTCTGCTAGTGAAAGGCCCAGGGTTGCTCAGGAAACCAGGAGGTTGGTGCTGAAACAGGGAAAGCCAGGGAGGGCAAGGTGCAGACTTCAGCATCCACTGAGACCTGCAGCAGCAATGCCAGGTAAGCCTGCAAGCAGGACACCTGCCAGAGCATCATGGCTGAGAAGAGCTACGTGCATGTAGCTGAATCTGTGAACAAATTAAAGCTCCACAGAGCCACACAAGTGACACAGTACCAAAGAGCACATCTTTGAAGGTATTTTGATGCCTAAAACATATACAGGCAGTTATAGGGATTTTCAAAAGCATTTGGGCCGAATTCTCATTGATTTCTCTTCACTCTGAGACTCCTGATGCAGCAATAACAGTGAAGTTAGTATTTATCTAAAATACCAATCAATTTTTCTCACCCAAAATAGAATTGCTTATATTCTGGTATTCTGAGACCTTTCTAAAGTGTACTGAAATGCATGCAGTATTTCACAAATCACTGAAAAGCAGCCACATCTGCAGCAAAACATACCAGGTGTCCCTGCAACAAAAGAGTATACAGAGGAGTTCTAGGAAGAGTATTTTTAAGTGAAACTGCAAAAGGAAAGGTTAGGTAGCTAGAATGCACTCTATGAAACAAGGCTCTGCTCTCTCACAGATACTTTTTCTTATTATTTTTTTTTAAATCACAATTGTCCATCCTTGGTTTTAGGACTTAACCAAAAACTGGTATGCCTATCACTGTCACTACTTAATTTTATTTAAGTAGTGAGCACCACCTACTGCAGGGGAAGATTGCAACCTATTTAGTCAGTACATCAATCACTTCCTATAATAATTTATTTTCCTAAAGCTGTTACTGCTGAAGTTCTGACCAGAACTATGTATAGCTTTCATGTGAGATTGGAGCTGATTGCTGCTCAAATTGGAGTGTTTGTGAGCTATCTGTAACACTTCCAGGCCTTAGATATTAATATGCTGAACGAAAATGAAAAAGAAGACCTAATCAATTAACTTACTATATAAAACCAGAACTCAAACAAAGGCAGTTAGTGGAAAAAATTAGTTTACCCTACCCCTATTACTTGATTTGGGACTAGCACATTAGAAAAACTATTCACTGACTGAGGTAAGAGCTTATTCCACTCCTTAAAATAATAAATAAACAAGTTTTAGCACTGAGTTTGATATACTTCTATACGAGAGCTAGACTTCATTCAGGAAAAAGGAAGGGAGGGCACAGAAAATCTCTACCCTTTCCCATCTCAGAAAACTGGCAGGGATTCTGACACCACTTACGTGGTGCTCAGGCATCCTCTTTCCACTGCAGATGAAACCCCCTCACCTGCTCACCTCTTATCTGCTCTCTCACAGATGCCACTGCCTGGTCACCTAGTTGCTCCCTAACCTTATTCAATAAAAACTATTTCCTTAACCTGCATCACTTTGGCTGCTTTGGACTAAAAGAAAGCCACTCTGTAACTCATGCTGGTAGACCCAAGGAGGCAGCAACTTTCAGCAGGAGCCTGGGTGTAAGCTGAGGGGATGCTTAAGCAGGAAGAAATCAGGGTACCATCTGCAGCCAGAACAGGCTGTCTGACTGCAGCGCTGAGCTGTTGCCAAGCTATGCTAAGTTACACTGGTCATATAGGTTCCCCAACGGCTTCTGTCTGTGATGGAAAGGTAGAGAAAATCCGAACTCTGTCAGCCCTGATCCTGCTGTCACTGTCAAGATAAAGGTAAAGATCCTCAGCAAACATACTTCTGAGGATGAGGCAAATAAGATGCTCAGTTAAATGCTCTGCTGGGCTTTTACAGTAAGATTGCACATGCCTGCACAATGACAAGAAGCTGCAATGCATAAGACAATTGGTATGTCAGAGAATGATTAAAAGAAAAATACCAATATAACCTAAACACCTGCAAAGCAATATAGACTCACACTCTGAGCACATATGTTTTTTTACTTGCAGATGACATGCTGTTGGCAGAGTAAGGCAAAGAAAATAAATCTGCCCCCCCAACCCATGATAATGACTATGATCTTGTTTTCTTTCAAAACATTTAGTAATATATATGTAGAGTTCTACAGATTATAAAAAATAATCCAGAATTTTCTGTGTGCCTTTCTGCCTGAGAAGAGTACAAGAAAACAAATGTGACAGTTGTGGAAATGCACAGAAGAAGACACACAGTGAGTGTGGTGATGAACAAGGTATAGTAACTAGAAAGAAGAGAAGAGAATGCAGGTGAAAAGTATTAATTATTGATAAGATAAGGGACAGATAATTACTACACTTCATATCTGCCTACCTGCTATAAGGCCAGAGAAGACATTTTCTAGCTGTCTAATAAGTAGAGTGGTGGGTTGCAGTTTGCTCTTTTGGCTCCGTATGCAGGTTCTTCATTGCTGGCTGGCTCTGTCATGCAATGCTACATTACTCCAGGTTACTGTTAGTAGCCTATTGAAAACACTTAAATAAAAATAAGGATAATTATTACAGCCAGATCTGATCAGAATACAGGTTACAACAAAAGTCTGGGACTAAAATACATCCCTCAATTGGTTCATTTACTAGAAGGAAGATAGATAAACACACAAATAAAGTCCATTACTTTATTTCAGATAAAAACTACATCAAGAGATTTATAGTCAGTAGCAAACTTTAAGCTGAGTCCTTTTGAAGCCAATGAGACAGTAAATACCTAGCATTATGCATGTGAATATTCACATGTAGAACTTAGGATATGCATTACCCGTATCATGCAGAACAGGTAAAAAAGCTGAAGTAAATTCTGAACATTTAACTGCTGAACAGAGGGCTGGGGCAGGTTTTGGGATTGCTTTTGCTCTTTACTGGTTTTATTCCATCAATTACTGTACTGCATATGTTCACTCTTATGCAGTGATTTCATATTTATTAGGATTCAGAATTTACATTTCTCACCATTTTATTTCAATCATCATCTCTTAACGACTGCTTCTTTGTTAATTGAATAAAGACTTCTTTATTTACCATTTAATCTAAAAGATTAACATAAAAACATGTGACAACAATATAACAACAGCAAAGCTGAACCTCAAGGCACAAAATGTATGCTGTTAGCTATCCATGACACACTGTAATGAGAACATTCATAACAAAATCCTTCTTAGTGGTAATGCACCTGTCTTCAGGCTTGCAACATATTTGTTGTATCAGAGCAATCTTGCTAAATGTCAAGTTGGTTTGCGTTCCTTTTTGGTTAAAACTGGTGTTAAGTTGGTAGGTTGATGGAGAAAGCATCAACAGAGGTTTCTGCACTCTTTTTTTTTCTGATCTGGCAGGAGATCAACTGTCAGTTGGGAGTAGCCAAGATATTCAGGACCACTGATGACAGTCCTCTGACATGCCCCAACATCTAGTCAGATCTGAATCTGCTGATGTCCGTGTTCATGAGAAATGCCATGGTCATGCCTGAGAAAACAGTGAGCCACTCTGCTACCTGACAAGTACTGGGCTGCCAAAGCCATTCAGTGATGTCATCCTCCAAATCTCCTCCTGCCACTGTGAATTCAGATAACCCAGCAGGGTTCCTACTAGTTGCTTGATTGTGTTTTGTCACTGGAGCCATGTAAGCACTTATTGAGTCTCCTCTCATGCCACACCTGCCTCATTCAAACAGCTGAGGAGCATTGAGCCTATGTATGGTCTGAAGGATAGGCCAGACCACCTTTACTCATCTGTGTTTACCTGGCTTAGAAAGTCCCTCTCTCTTTTTAGTATGTTTGTGTTTCCCTTGCACCAAGTGGAGGCACTGGTTAGCAGTGCAGAATAATCCCGAACTTCACAGGTTATAAAAGGTGCCATTTTCCTAACATTTCTTGCTCCTGTTAGTTCACAAAGTAGGAAACTTAAAGGACTTTGTGCCATGAGGCATCTCTGTGGAGATTCAGTGCTTGGCAGTTTGCAAGCTTGCCCTCATGAATGAGTTCAGTGATTCCCAGACAAGGGACCATGACCTCTGGTGACATGAAAGAGACTCAGAAATGCAAAACGCAGCAGCTTTCAGCTGACAGGCTGTAGCTGGACAGGGAAGTAGACAATCGTCTTTGCCAACTTTCAGGTGCCAGAAAATGGGTGCTGGCAGCTAAATCACTTGTCTACCTGCAACAAATGTGTTTTCCCTGAAGCACCTTCTATGAATGTAACTGCCTAAAGATACACCCTATATGCTGAAGACCTGACCTTTTAGCCACCTATTTATAATTGAATTTGAAGGAAAAAGCAAACAACCTCAAAAACAGCCAAAACATGGGGACAACAAAAATAGGGAGTATACAGAGAAACAGCTATCAGAGAGGGACACCATTGTCACAATCCAAAACAGTTTCCCTGACTAGGGTTAGATTATGGTATCTCTGCTCTAGTAATCAAATTGTTTTTCTAGGGATTGCCAGCCTTCAGCTTGGATGGCCAGGATGGTCCATAGGCAGTCTTTCAATGGCACACAGCAGGACTCACCCAGGCTTGAGACCTGGGAAACAAAAGATATCCTTAGAGGGGCACTTGTGCCCCTCTAGAGGGGCAGAAGCTTCCCCACCTTTCACACTCAACAGGGCTGAGAAACTACAGCTTTGTGCAGAGAGATGATATGTCCAATAAGGTGATTGGCAGCATCTTGTTTCTGTGAGAGGCAGTATCTCCCAGCTCTTGCTGAGTTTCTAACAGTACGCTTAACTTCTAATTTGGGAAAGAAAAATACCATCTGGCACCTCAACTTTGAAAAGTTGCCAAACCTTGACTTACTCTCTGAATCCTCCCCAGGAAATCAAGGGAACTACCTACCAAGAACAGCATTACAAAGTGTGAACAAGGCTCACATGAGCTGGCTGCATGTAATCTACCATGTCTTTTAACAGAAAAATAACTGATTTGGGGCAGTTTAGTCATGCAGTCACCTTAGCAACTAGCTTGAGTCCCCAGTTCTGTCTCCAACTGGAAGTTAATGAACCACAACTGTAAATTCTTAGTGGATTTTCAGAATAAGAAAACAAGTCATCTTTTCTAAATTAAGTATTGGAGGTGACTTAATTTTAGAAGGAAGACTAACAATGAGCCCTGCAGTATCATGCTGGATAACACCGGACAACACACGAGCACTCGATTCATGATTGTGCTAGAGTCTTATTTGTGTATTGTTAAGAATAATGGTGTTTTTATATAAAATTAATTTAAAATAAAAAGTGTCAGAAGAGTCACTTTGTCAGAAGAAAATGCATTCATGTCAGGGAAAATAATTTTTAAATTGCAGCAAATAAAGAATGAAGAGAAAGTTAAGAAAAGGGAAATTCTGGGAGGAGAAATACAATTGTTGTTCTTCACCACCTCATTATTTGTAACCAGTGGTATGTAAACTCCATATTATAATACAGGATCAATTCAGATGCAAATATCTGAGCCTTAATTATACGCAGAGAAGAAAGAAAAGAGGGAAAATGTTCAAGCATTCTTTATTTTGCTATTTCTGTGTCCTCCAAGACATGTACTCAAAGTCCAAACAGTAACATATCACCTGAGTAGATTTATACTGAAACAAGCTCATAAATACCATTATAAATATTATGTGCAAATTGAAAACCATAGCAAGATGCATGGTACTATACCCAGATAGGAGGTCTATAACATTATTAGTTCAAATTATTTCAGATGAGATGTATTCTATAATACTCTTATATATCAAAGTCACTAAGGCATTGAACTCATCCCTATGTTTCTTCACTCAAGTAAAATTTCTTTTGAATTCAAACATACACATTCAAGCCATTTATGTTTTTAACTCTCACACGTGTCTGCACAGAGAAGATGAAAAATGTATCTATTTATTCTTTAACAATATGCTGAATAAAGATCAAATGTACCAATTTTAGAACAATCTGTTTCTTTAGTCTAATTGTTAAGTTGCTTTTCCATGGGGACAGATCTTTCTCTGCTCAAGTCTACACTCTCTGTGATTCAATATATGCATAGTTCTCATGTTAACTGGAGCTGTGCATGTAGCTGGATACAAAATTCCCATGCCTCATGCAAAGCCAGATATCGCTGTGTTTGCAACACTGAGTCCTGACGTGAGGATTTATGGACAGGGAATGTCCTTCCACCATCTGCCAAAACCCCACATCCCTGTGTCTCAGTTCATTATATTCCCATCCCTCCTGTTTTTTCAATCAGGCCATACAGTTTGCATTTATAATGTAGGCTTAGGCCAAAACTCTCCTAAAGGCAATGGAAAGATTCCCTATGTCTTTGACGGTCCTTGGAAGACACTGTTTCCCTTAGCCCTTCCCAGTTCACATTCCTGCAATGCCCTGGGAGGCAGTATTATGAAAATTGACCCCATAGTGTAAACAGTGCTACAGAATTTCTTTCTGTGAAACTTTTTCCTTCCTTGCCTTGTGTGCAATTATTTGAAGCTCAGCATCATTTCAGCATCTGTATGGCATGGCTGGTGGCTCATTTTCACCCAGATTTTATCCATGGCAAAGGAAAAGTCTGTCACTCAGGCTGTACTTTATTCTGTAAATTCAGCTTCATTTACTAGCAATGGATATATAAGAATCACAGGCATACTTAAGGTATCTATACAGTTGAGGAAAATGTTATACATTTTGAAGGCCAGACTATATACAGCCATGGATCTGTATGTCCTAACTCAGGAAGGTCTTATAGAAGACAGTATGCCCAAAGTGGGTCAATATTATAGCTATGGGTGATGGCAAAAGGTCTGGAAGTTTTCTAGATGGGTTGGTAAGTATAGAAGAGCCTAAGGTGATGAATTCACTTGAACTGATCTCATCTTCCTTCAGCAGAATATTTCTGCTGTGAGAAGGAGCCTGTTGCTCACTCCATGCACAAGTGAACTGGAACGTTGCTTGACCAAGGAGGTGGAGAACTCAAAGCAAGGCCTACTACTGTCTGCAGGTCCCATGTTTTCACAACAATCCAACAGTGCGCAACTTACCACCACACTTAGTGGCTCAACTTACCAGCATATTAAACTGACACATATCCAACAGAGGCAGAAAAATACCAAAGTAGATAAAAGCCTATAAGAACAACACATCCTGCAGCAGCATTATGAAATGTAACATACATCCAAATGTGCAAAAGATTGCATAACTGAACTACTTTTTCACTCCCCACATGTACAGGATGCTTTTATCAAAGGAAAAAAGGGTTGGAAAAAAATGTAAAAAGTTTCTGACTTTCGTTAACCTTCTCTTGTAGTTCAGGTTATTTCTTTAATGCATTTATCTGCTTTAAAATTGTCTCCTTAGCCTCTCAAGGGAAACCAATATAATACACCATCACATTTCTCACAGGAGAAAAAAGAACACTTACTCTTAATAGGTGGCAATTTTGCCAGATGTTATTGACATAGTAAGTGCGAAATTTCAGTGATACTAAATGCAAAGTGCAGCAGATTAAAGAACAATGGAACAAAGTGCAAAATGAAGTTTTAAAAAGCAGCAGTGTCAAAGTCAGAGAGAGTGTGAAAAAATTACATTTTAACAACACTATTAAGAACAAGTTTACTAATTACTGTAACTGGCACAAATTTAAAAGTACCTTCCTTAGACTCAGTAAAGTTTTTTAAAGTGTGATTTTTTTTTCTTGTCAGCATTTCTTCTTTTCTTTATGTGCTGTAGCAGAGGCATAACATTACTGGTACTAAAACAATGACACTTGGAGTTCTTTATCTCTCACTTCTTAACCCTTTCTTATTAAGCAATATTGCTGAAAATCCTGCTATTTGATCAGGGTGGTGAACTACAGAAAATGCTTTCATAACTAATAGTGAACAGTTTAAAATAAAGACTATGGGATTGATTCAGTCATGCTTTAGACATTCACCAACTGACAATAATGGCATTTACACAGTAAGAATGACTTCTCATTAAAAGTTTGGCAAAATCCTGTTTTGTCGTTACAAAAAAAAATCTATACAACATGCACAGTTTCCTCATATTCAATTATCCACTAAAATGCAATAATAAAATATTACACTTGAGACGCTCATCATCTATAAATCAGAGAAGCTCCGCTGCTTTCAGTGGCATTACATCGAACTTAAAGAAACTGATTTTCTAGATTTAATTTGTATTATTCATATTATGCTGACAAATAGCACCCATTTCTCAGCTATCAGCTATAGAATCATAGAATGGTTGGGTTGGAAGAGACCTTAAAGTTCCAACCCACCCTGCCATGAGCAGAGACACTTCTGCTGAATCCATTGCAACTACTCTTTGTTTGGCCCTCAGTCCTAGTACTGTAGCCCATGCAGTTGTCAGTGAGACTTCAGCCAGAAGCAGCACAGCTAAGGCTGAAGTATATATCCAGAAAAAAACCCCAACCTGAATGGTTTCAGGCATATGAATGACCAGGTCTGCTTTGATGTTCTAGAAATGAATGTTCATTGTAGTAGTGCTTCATGCAGTTCAGAAGTCCTTGCCCTGATGGAGGATGCAGTCATCCACACATGTATTGCAGAGAAGAGCAACTCTAGTCTGGGAGACAATATGGTCACTCTTTCTTCCTGCTTTTTGAAGATCCTAAAATGCCTCAGATTTTAGGGACAATTCTTGGGCTCAAATCTAATACCAAAATTCTATGACTGAAAAAATAATTCCCTTCTCTAGAATAAACTATTGACATCAGTCCTTTTCTTTATTTTCACTCAGTGCTTTCATAATTCAGTGGGTACATTCAGATTGCAAATAGGAAAGTGACTTCAATGTGAAGTACCCAGGATACTTTTGTGGAGGTAATTCAGACAGAAACAGCAGCTGAACCTGAAGCCCATGGTACTAAATGCCGAAATAACAGCCCAGGGTCGTTGAACAGCCCACACAACCACACATCAAAACTTAATTTCAGCATCTCATAAGCTAAATATACAGCAAGCACAATTCCAAATAGAGATCTAGTAGGCAACTCCAATCTCTGATTATTGTCTGAGAAAGGGTTTAAATTAAAGTCCATTTGAAAATAAAAGTAACAAAGCATCAGGCTTTACTAAAACACTGCTACTTTCTTATCTGTGACAACAGAAAGTTGGCTTTGCACAGGATGCGAATTGCTTGCACTAATTATGATTCCATTAGTGGGAGTTCTAGCATACCAGTGGCTACCCTTTTCATGGAAATCTGATATTATGCAGTTGAATACATCTGCACAGCTTTCTTGGGGCACTTTTCTTTAAAGTGCATTTATCATAGTCATCTATCACCACTTTTCCGTCTCATGACTGCATTTGACTCAATCAAATAATTTCTGAACTAGAAATAAAATTGGTTCAACTTCAAAAATTGCATACTGTACAATTTGATGCAAGGCCTAAGGCTCTACCCACTTAAGGAAGAAAAGATGTGGCATGGTAGATGATTCATTTGCCAAAGAATCTAATTCTTTCTAATAAATAAAACTCAGTATATATGAAGTTATATCCTCTAGATCTTCATTAAGAGCATAAAGAAAGCTACTGGGATTTTATTTTGGAGAGGTGGGAGAAGGACGCAGAAGTGGCATTATTTCCCATAAATGTACTTTTTAAAACCTCAGAAACCACATATAGATCCCGAACCCTGATGTCCAGTTAATATCATGCAGTGTAATATTGCGAGCATTGAAAAAATGTCTATAGCACACTTAAACGGAAACATGCTTCTCTTTCTGTGTTGCGGGTGTAGTTCACTCCCTTCTTCTGTGAGCTAAAGGCAGTTGACGGAGTGGATGTTCACCCTTTTAACTAACTTTAGGCAGAGCTCATCAGCAGTGACCTGTACTGATGATGGGCATTGGCTTCCCATCAGGTGTAATGTCACTATCAGTTTGGTATGTCAATTCTGCAGCAACCAGTAGCCATCGGTTTCACTGTATCAAACAGCATATATGTGATTACTCAGATGACTACAAAAGCCTTAGAGGGCCCTGGCTGTCCTTGCTCCCTGGCTGGTGACTTCACCTGTTACTTGTAGATTTTGAAGGAGTAATTTGGTGTTAATATACTTATTCTTCTGGCTCTCCCTGGTATTTTTTTTAATAGCAGTTTTGTTATATCTGAGGGTCCAGGTCAGAATCATGCTCTATAACAGCTATCTTTTGTGTGAAATCCATAGACAGCCTCAGCCCTGGGCCTAGAAACCATTTGGAGGATGGTACATAGTGTACTGGGCAGTTCAGCTATTGAGATTTGAGCATGAAGGCAGGAACGCTTTTTCAAACACTACCAAAAGTTCAGTGTGACTCAAGGTGAGTCCCTCTGGCTTCTCAGCACTCTTGATTTCCTTTCATCTTCAGGTGAAGAGAATGACCGTATTTTGTGCTCTATTCTTTAGTGTTTTGAGATTTTACTAAAAACAATCATGAAAGCCAAAAAGTAAAACTTTTAAATTATTTCTATAGTTTTAGCATGCTAGTTCTTGGTGTAGACCTATGGCCTCAGCTGGACTCTTTACAAAGACTCTCCATTATCTCCAGGATAGAACTGTGATAATATTATCTCTTTACTTCTTTTTAATTGAATAGTCACAAAAAATATGCACATCTAGAAGAGGCGGTTTTCACCAATTTCCCATTGCGACTTTTTAAAAAATTTTGTTTCAGCAAGTTCAGAGTAAGTTTGCCAACCATAACTAATGTTGAACGATGATGTCAGGAAGGGGGAGGAGGGTCTTTACATGACTTGGTATTTTTGTCTTGACATGTTTGTGCTAAAAGAACGTTCATTGTCTAGGATTTTATCACATTCAGTTATTGCTATCAGCTTGCACATTCGAGATGTATTCCTAAAAACTGCCATTAGAATAATTTGTTCTTCCTCCTCTTTCTAGACTGGCAATAATTGCCTACCCATCTTTCCCCTCCTTTATCTGCTCCTCACCTACTGAGTCTCTTCCTGTTCCCTAGGGGGGCCCCATCAGAGCTACAAAAACCTTTGCTATATATATATTTTACCTCCAACTGCGCTGTTAATGGAACACTTTGATCTCTTGCTAAACTATAGTGGACTTCTCTGAGATAATGTTTAATCTTTTGCTGGACCTCCAGGTATTCTGTAAGTCAATAAAACTGCCTTTTAAAGTTATAACTCCATAAAGAGTCAGTTCTCTATTAAGCATTCTGTAGGAGGGACACTATACAATTTCTTTCTATACTATGCTCAGGTTATAGTCCATCTCCTCATTCTTCTGGAAGTGCTTTTCAAACCACTTTGGGGATAGCTGAGGTCAGATGTTTTGACTTTGGCATATATTTCTTTTTTCCGTGACTCTGCAGAGAAACTGTTGGAGTACCATAAAGATTCTCTTAGTTTCAGGCTGGTTTAGGCGATTCATAATCCAATTCAAGCACAGTTTGAGAGATAAATAATCAGCAAATGAGGGAGCCTTAACAGCAAATTTCAGTAATTTCATTCAGTAATTCTACTATTTCAAGTGTATACAAATCTATGAAAACATGTTTCTGTTTTCAGTACAGCATAGCTAAAAACATGCAATATCATTCATTCTCATGCAATGGCATCTGAAGGTGACAAAAATAATGAAGACTAGCTTTAGAGATCTCTATAGTTTGGTACTGACACCACAGAGCAGCTTTGCAGCTTTCCCAAATCTAGACCAAGGGGCTAAAACAGTTGCCTAAATCTACTTGAAATCTGATCACTGTAATCTCAGTTGTTAAAGTGCTAAGGGTGGTAAAATGCTTATATCACATACAAGCAGCTATCACTACCTGTCTTGTGAAAAATATATTAAGAAATGTATATTCTTTTGATAGTTTCAGTCTGGCTACTAGCATTCTCCACTGGAAACAGACAAGACTTCCAGAGAAAGATTGAATTAAATATTGGGAGCTGACACATCCAACTCTCACAGTTTCTGCCCTTTTGAAGGATACATATTACATTTTTCACCTCTCTCACTGATTACATTATGGCAGAGAAGTCAAGTAAATCACTGAAAATCTAAATAATCTCAAAACATGTTCTGATTTTTCTTGCCTTTTATTTTATGCTCATTTCAGTATTGTTTACTGCAAAAAGTTGGTCTGAATACCTCTTTTCCAGTACACTCATTGACAGACATTTCCAGTATGATGGAGAAGTGATAGGCTACAGTACTAGTTAAAATTTGCCTTATCTGCCTGATTTGACAGCTCCTTAGAAATCTTCCAACAGGTCATTTCTACATTAAGTTCTCTGTGATGTCTTGGGGAGGTAAGAACAATTTTGAGACAGGAAAGAGAATAATCAGGAAGTTTTTCAAGAATGTATTAAAAATGTCATAATACTTTGCTTGCGATTGACTTGTGTGTACAACTATGTCTGAATTACTAGTGGGAGTATATACCTTGATGAAAGAGATGGATAAAAGAAAATAGGAAAATGAAATGTGTGTTACAACCAAAACTCCCTCTTTTTGCCATTTTTAATATCTTTATATGTAAACTTAAACACCTGGTGTCTTTTTCTTGTTCTCATTCCTCAAAAAGCAGAGAGTAATAACTGTTTGTTCTACCTACAGACTTCTCAGAAAGTTGTCATTCTTCAGCAACTGCACCAAAAATGCTAACAAGATAACTTGTCCTACTGTCTTTTAGTTCTTCAACCAATTTCTTCCCGGGGAACTGAAGACCTGACTAAAATAATATGCTAAAGCTGATCTGCAGAGGCTGTCTTCAAGGCTCTCTTCATAAGCTCGTGCTATTGATTCTCCATCTTCCTAGTTCTTTTATGATAGCTGTCACTGCAACCACAGGAGTTAGCAGACCAAGACTTCTAGTATCCATGTAAGTTGATGCATTGCCAGCAAGTTCTTCCAAACACTAACCCTCCAGGAGACATGCAGATGTACAATCACCTTAAAAAGGGGGAGAAAATTCCTGAAAAACAGCACTGGATTTTGACAGAATGGCTGGGATGAGCTGCAATCTACTTACAACTTCTCCAAAGCCGTAAACTCACAAATATTACCAGTAAGAACTTCCAACCCTCAGAGAAAATAATAAAATATTTTTCCTACTTTGCTTGTTCCAGAAGCTCAGGAAAGAAAAGATGAAATCTTTAGGCTCCAGAAAAGTAAAAAAATTGCAGGATCTGTTTGTTATCCAGGAACAATTCCAATTTAAGAAATATTGCAGCAGTAGGATCACAGCATAGTGAGATTGCATACTGTTGTGCTGGTTAAGCCATCATCATTTTATGCTGCCATCAGTTGCCTGATCACACACTACAACTCTGAACACAGCAACATCCCCTCAGAAGTCTTCTTTCAGACAGTCCTGCCACAGGTTCCTGTGGGTCCATCTCCTCCGCTGTCCACTGTGGTGCCAGCATCACCCGCTGGACACAACGGAAAGTGATGACTCCCTCAGTGTCCCCTCACATGTGAGCTCAGCAAGATGCTACCACACCCAACAGAAGCCACACCATGACACAGTCTCTCAATGATTGGGAAAAAAAAACCAAACAAAACACTTCAATATTTACCCTTCTGAATGATTTCATGGTCTCCTCTGAAAATTTTCAACGTACTTTTTCCTCTGAATTGTGAGATGAAAACACTTTCAGCTCAAATTTCTGACTGACATTTTTGTCAAGACAAATCTTACTCTAACTAGCTTTTTTTAAGAGTCTGTCCTCTAATGCTTTTCATTGAAACAGGCTGGTATTAGAACGCTGAAGCCTTCAAAAGCAAAAATTAATGGAACAAAAATTACAAAGCCTTATAGATGTTAAAGGCAACTCAGGCCAAGACAGTATAACAAGCATTGCTGGAAGGAGTAATTTTTGACTTGTGCTTTATGTTCTGGATTTTTAAATTAAATAGAACATAATGATAGAAGGAAATGGAGGAAGACATAAAAAAAAAGTAGAAAACTGAAGAGGAAGGGGTTTTATTTAAGGGTAATTGTGGAAAAAGCACGGTGCAATGAGCAATAGACTAGAGGCAGGGTTGGTGCAGAAAGGCAATAGAATTTGTTAAACCAATTGAGATAGAAAAGAACAGATGAGCTTTCTGGCATGCAAGCCCTTGTTCAGACCTGAAACAGCAGGGAGTACAATGAAACTTTTCAGGTACTGGATCTTTTATTACCCACCCACAGACAATGTCAGAATACTGACTGGCAGAGGATGCATAGATTAACGATAGGTGACACCATCTGAATTATTCAAAATAATGACATCCAGAAAGTATTAAGATACCACCAAGTTAAGACGTGCTACTAAACCTTTCAGGGAAGTACTCCATTGAATTTGGAGAAGGTTAATTTGGAGGTCTGTTCTCAATCAATTTTTAAATCCTCACCTTCCCTTTGACATTTTTGGATAGACAGGACCAATTCCAGGGTTCTCCTGAGGCACTGAAAATGGGGCGCAACCTGTCCTTAGACCCACAGCTGCACCCCTAAAAAGGGCAGAACTACTCTCTTTTTTTAATTTCAGTGGGAGGGAGAGATGCACTCTCAACTGGGTGGTGGAGAGCAGCTCCAGCTCCCACACCTACCAAGTATGCATCTTGCACTGCCCAGTTCTAGAAAGAATATCTAAATAGAGGCATAAAAAGTCCAAGAAAGGCAACAGGAGGCCAATTCAGTCCATGAAGAACAGAGCAGAAGACTTCATAGAGAAGCACAGCACAACATCTAATGTGCCATAACGTTATCAACTTCAGTTTAGAATTACTGTTTAGCCATTGCCCCATTTAGAGTGATGGTATTATCACAGAGTTCAGCTATTACTGTTGTTTCCCATAGATGATCATGTGTGTATGTGTGCATGAATGTATCTGAATAAGGGTTAATTTTGAAGGATGCTGTCTACCTGGAGCACATCTGCATTCATTAGAAGTTTGGGGTTTTCAGCAACTACCAGGGTCAAGGCCTGATACAATATCTTTTACTGAATTTCCTGTAATAAGGACAATATCAACTAGAAAAAACAGAACCAGTTAAGTGCTGTCAAGATGATCCTTCCATTTCACTTTAAACTACAACAGTAACAGCAACATGTTAGCATGACAGACTGTTCCCCAACTACTATTATTTATTGCAGCTGCTCCTGGAGGACTAGCAGGTCAAGCCCCTCTTGTACTTGGTGTTGTTCATGATATATAGTAAATAATAGTCCCTGTCCCCAAAGCTCCAAAACTAGTAAGCTGACACACAACCTTAAATATTTAATACATTCTCCACACCAACATAAATAACTCTCTCACATCAAGATGCTGCAAGACACAAACAAAGGTTTCACAGTGTAGTAATCTGAACAGATTAATATTTCTTGGAGTTTTCCTTCCATATTCAAGAGAATCGGACATTGAGGGGCTGAGAGAAGCATCTGCCCTATGTGCTTCTGTTTCTAATGCAAAAGGTTAAACCAAATGGCAAACGTACTAATGGTGAAGTGCACAGATCTACTGGCACATACACGGTATAATTCTGTACTCACATACAAAAGATGTATGTTGACTTAGAGAGACGTTTATAGAAAGAAAGACTTTTCTTCTAGAAAACAGAAATGCTGTTCCTGAAAAAGCCATTCCTAAAGCATTCTGTGGGAGCAAGGATGGCACATATGGGACTATAGCTATTTCTGTCATCTAGCTAAGTCCACCTGCTTTCAGAAAAAAAATGGGCCAACTTTTTTGAGTCACACAGTTGCAAACCCATTAGCACTGTCACATCTCAGAAATGCTATTGTGAGTGCCTCTCACATTGACATCACTCACTGTGCATAATAAAACCACAACCTTTTCTCTTGGTTGGACCCACAGCTTTGACCGGTTCTTTGGTTTCCTTCTCAATTTTTCCCCTAGAAGCAGGCTTTATCCAAATTCTGCCATTTCTTCTTGATTTGTGTCTTCAATAGTCTGATACTTCTTTCTGACCATGCCTCTAAAACACTTGTTCAGGCCCTTATCTTCTGCTTTTACCCTAATTACCTCATCCACTACATCTTCTCCTTTCTAACCTCCCACATATTCATATCACCTTCTCTGTAAAATCCTCTACAACTAAGGAGTATCTGCTTTGCCTTTGAGTCTGACCCAATGTATCTTTTCCACACCTTGAATCCATCAATCCCCTGATTACGATATTAAAGCTCCTTTCCCCCATTTCAGAGCTTTGCTCTGCTTATTTATTCAAGTTGGCCCTTATTGCACCTCCTACCCTCCACCTTGGCAGCAATTCCAGCTTTGACAGCTGACTCTCTATTTCTCTGTCAAACTAATAATGGGCTCTTCCTTGCTACCCTTTTTTAGCCAAATAGCAATGCCACTGCCCTATTTTTCTTTTAAATTCCTTGCCAGTACATTCTTCTGATGAAATGCCTACATGGAAAAGTGCAGCAAAGGCTGGTAACAATGCTGGGGCAGCAATTGAGATGGCAGGACTACTTTTGTCTAAAGCATTCAGAGAAAAAACTGCAAGTGCTTCCCCTCTTGCCTGTCTAGTTGGGATTTGCAGAGCAAGGTCTGTGCTTGACCACTGCCCTGTTCTGACTGAGCTTGTTGCCTGCTGCTTTGTGAAATCTATCGGCTAGGGCTAACATCACCTCAGTCTCCATCTCTACACTGCCCATCAACTTTGAAGCTGAATGGGTTTTAACAGAGGACAGAATTTGGCCTGTTTCCTTAATTAAATATGGTCCTGTCAGAATGCTCTTACATTAGCTGAGGACAAAAAGAAAAGGAGAACAAAAATTACATTATGGAGAAAGGGCTTAAATCAGGAAAAGTCATTAAAAAGACATCATTAAATATATGGGAATTTAAGCAGCTTTTAACAAAGAATTCAGCTGGAAAGAAAGCCTAACTGTATTTTAAAATCTGACAATTATGTTCTGCTTTATAAATTCTAATCTTTAAAAGACAACACTACTGTGCACTGAGGAAGACTGGGGAGAATTTCTCATGCGAAGTCAATAACAATCCTAAAATTCAAGGACAGATAAGAGGTATGGTTTGGTCTTGTTTATAAAGTGCTACCCATCCACACTCGCACAATATATTTTTGCAGAATCCTAAATCACCTAATAGTGTGATAAAATGCATGTTGGCCCAAGTGCCAGCATCAGAATGTTGCCATAAATTAACTTCTAATACAGAAGCACAGCTCTGCCTATTTATCTATGCACAAATACACATTTGCACACATACAACAAACATGTGACCAAAATCACAAAACAAAAGCCCTGATTCTACATCTATAAGATGACAAAACTTCCAGCAAAATGCAAAATGCAAAATGCAAAAAAAAAAAAAAAGCACTAAACCTGAGCACCACATAACTGCATGCTACATCCTGCAAGATTCAAACTGAGTTTAATTAGAATGGGTACGAATGCACTAAGTGAATATCAGATAAAATACAGATTAATAAACAGAATCAGAAATCGACTGCTGCCAGCTTTACCTAAATGACGAAATTGAAATTACATGGACATAACTTTATATACACCTCATCAGACTTTCTAACCACTTATACTCTGTTAGAGTGGTCACCATTAAAAACTTTACAGCTTAATTTTTCCAAATAGCTAGCAATACTCTAGCTTTTATGGTATTTTCTATAGTTAGTATATTGAATATGTAAAGAATATTAAGGTGGTTACTGACTTGCAATGTTATTGATAAGAATTTTAATGAAATTTGCTGTATTCTGTCTGTTGTAAAATTTAAAGTATAATATTTTCTCCTGTTTTCTCAGTTTTAAACAGACTGCAGTAAGAGTTTCCATGTATCTCCAGCAGCTGCAGAGTCTATTACTATGGGAACTGAGTATCCTCTCAGTGTACTCTATATGCAATAGCAATGTACGCTTTAGCTGGCTAAGACCAGCACTTTTTCCTCATTTACCTTATATTGATATATGACAATCGTGATAAGAAAGAGATAGACCTGCCACACTTGTAATGAATAATTTTATAATCAAATACTGTATATTAACCTGGTCTCTGGCCAATCTAGCACCTGGCTGCCAAGTTCGTAATTACGCTGTTCTACAGTGAAGGGTATGAAATAAATTAATTTCATGCCATTTTTGGTCTTATTCTAAAGTACATTTATTCGCTGGCTAGTGTCGACAACAATTAAAGTTTGCTAGTTCAGCTCTTGATTTTCCCTATTTAAATTCTTTTGGATGTCTCTTTGCTCCATATTCTCAAATGCAATCCATTGTTTATGCTTATTTTACATCTTCTTCCTTTGCTTAGTGATTTTGTACTTTACAGGCTTGTTCCAACTTTAAAAATATATATTTTTACCCAAACTCCAGCAAGTCTAAAGCAAAAATCATGAACATGCTTAATATAAAATTTCTGACTTTTATGGCACATTGAGCTGTAATGATACATTTCTTATCAATCTCCCATTTTTAATGTCAGACATGTTATGTTAAGCTAGCTTGTTCAAGTAATGGATTTACTGATTAGTTCCTGTTTTGGTCTATAATTGTTCAATGATTTCCTCAATATTAGCTTAACCAAAAAGCTTATGTATAATTCTTTGCGATATGCTTGACAGAAATACAGAAACAGTCATGTGAGACCCACAGTTTAAGTTAATCAATAAAGGTTTTATCAAGAGTTTTTATTTATAGCTAATGCAAATGTTTAAAAAAATGTTACAGCCATTAATTATTAGCAGGTTTTTTTAAAACACAAAGTAAGAGTTGAATAAATGTACTTTAAGACACTTAAAGCCTAGGCATTCTTTTTAAAATGACTAGCTAAAGAGCCCCTTGGGCTGTCTTTTTACTGCTTTTCAAAGCTCTAATAGCACTTTTTCACCAAAGACACACCCCTTGAATCCTCTGAGAGATACAATAGCATAATTGTTCTTTTAGGTTTTAAGGCCTTGACATATCTGTCACTGAAAGAACAGTGAATAATAATACCAGAACTATTTTATGCAAATTCCACTTAGAGGTTTCAAGATTTTTGTGAGACTGATCTTGCCTCCTTGTTGACAGTTTTATTGTCACATTAGCTTTACATGAGAAAGTGGTAAAGTTTCCTTCTTTGCTAAATAATACCCCATTTTAAAATCTTTTAGATAAAGTAAAAAACAAATACAAAAACAATGAGATGGAAACATCAATTTGGAAAGGTATCAAAGGAGAAAACAGTAGTCACTTGTAAGAATTTTTCCCACTGGCTTTCATTTTCAAATTATAAGTAGCACTCATTATCATGTGTAATATGAACAAAATGAATATTTACTTGCATATATGTGTATATTTACACACACATACAAGGTTATGAATAAAACATACCAGGATGTGTATTCTTTGGCTAGTCAATGATGAATGGCTCCTATCTCAAGGTCACAAAGCTACCAAATATATACTTTCTGCGTATATACATATATATGTTCATAGGCAGCTGACTGTATACAAACAAAATGCATGCTAATATTTTGCAACTACTAGATTTAGTTGGCAGAGAGGGGATGAGAGAAATATATGCATAAGTTATAGAAAATGCTTTGAGGTCAGTTTTGCAAAATTTTCTGAGATGCAAAGATCTGAAGAAGATGCCAAGATACAGTCTCAAATACATCTAAGATACATTCACAAATACTCATAAATATGGTATTTGTAAATGTATCTGAGACAGAGCCTGGAGCCTGTCTACACCAGTACCAAACAGTATAGTGTAGGTCCCTATGGAATTTACAAATAAATCATCCTGCAAAAAGGATTTTTTTCTTTCTGCTACAATGAAAACAATACTACATTTTGCCCTACCATCCTGTTCACTAAAGAAGGTAAAGAAATAGCTTTGATCTGAGCCAGGAGAGTCTTTTAACTTACGTTGACAAGTATCCTTAGGATTCCTCAGATCACGGCTCTAGAGCTAGTACAGTCCAGAACGAATTCTTGACACCCATCTCTCTCCTTAAAGTACACTAACAAGAAGCACAAGAACGACTACAGAAAACTTATCTTTAAAGTACAGATACAGCAGGGGTGACATCCTCTTTTTGGGGAGTGCTGTAGGACAGAACAAAAGGAGTCCATTTTCCTTTCAGTATAGTGTTATCTCCATATATTTGCATATAAAGTCAGAAGTTCAGTCACCTTCCAGGTCAAGATCGATTACAGCAAAAACCCCCAAATTTATAGCAGAAAAATTTTTATAGACTGTAAGAATAGAGCTCCCTATTAGCCCAGCATCTATGGAAAGCGGCCCCAGAATGAAATCCAGACTCCTTGCAGGGAGAATATCCCTGAAGAATCCCAGTATTTAACTCTGGGATATTTCACTACGATCTAATCCCTGAGGCTACAGATAATCCTTTCTGGGAATGGGAGAGAAGATGGGAATTGTGCTATATGCTATATGCAGCTCTTGTTGATGAGCAGGAATGTGTCCAAGCATACAGAATTCCTTCACATAAATGCAGTGGGAAGAGAGGATTCACAGAATCTAAGAGATTTATGCTGTGCAAGTGTTTTTGCACTGGATTTTCACTGTTCAAATGTACTTTTGTACATTTATATCATGCCTCTAATTTGACTGTTTTAAAAGCTTTGTGCCAATTTATAGACACTTGTTTGATTGCACAGGGGTGCAGAGCTACCTGATACTAGTGGAAAGGTAGCTTTGCTCAAGGCCCTACTAGGAATCTGTATGATTATAAAAATAATCCTGGGATATTTAATATTTCTGAGGAGCAAACATGACCTCCAATTTTAAGCTCTTATCTGAAAGCACTATTACAGTGTAAACTGCACAGAAATGTAGTACAATAAAAAGTTATTTTGCATAAAGTTCTTCAAAACCTTCTACATTTAATGTAAAATGGATTCCTACTATTCTTATACCGAATTCAGCTGCAAAAGTTTTTAATACTGAAAGCCATGAAACACCAGGTTCAAAGGAACTTAGTTTTCCCTTGAGTTAAACTCATTATATAGACAGATTATATAGACAGTTCATATAGATCAGATTCAAATTTACCAGGTTATATGTTACTCACAAAAAATGTGGAGACTCACAGGTCTCATCACTCTCAGTACTGATTCAGTTAATACCTCTGATCTGAAAAAAAATCCATTTTCATTTGTAAAGGAAAGGCTTGCTATTGACCGGACAGTGTATCACTTAATCCTGGTGGTGAGCAGCACTCTACCAAGCACCTGTAGTATAGCCAAGAGAATCACTTGTAAGACTAACTGATCAGCACTGTGTGAACAATTCAAAGGAGTGGTCAGTGAAACCAAAATATATGATATAATGAGACAGCTTCCATTAAGTTGCAGAATTACAGGGAAAAAAGCAATGTCCTATACAGATCGGACAAATGCAAAGACTGCTTGAGGTTTATTTTTTCTCCCCTCATTAAATTGTTCTTTAGATGACAGGTACTCAACCAGACCCACTGCTGGCTCAGGTTGGCCCAGTCTGGACTGCTTGATGGCAGACAGTGTTTTTGGTAGGGCCTATGGGGAAAGAAAAGCCCTTGGAGCAGAAATCTGCCCCAAAATAATTTAGGAAGCGGTTTTCCAAGGCATGCAACCATCACAACACAAAGTATTTGCTGATGTGCATGAAACTATGCACATTTGCTCCTTACATTGTATATGTAACCACAAATTATAGGTTACAAGCATTCAACCTCTTTGAGTTGGAATTTCTTTCCAGGGTCCGTGGGTGAACAGTGAGGGGATGCCAAAAGGTTGGAGAGGAAGCTACTGAGTCTGCTGCTAAGTAGAGCAGAACGTGTTTTTATAGTGAGAAGAGGCAGGGAGAAGGCCATGTTTTTTAATGGATATGCTGCTACCACAGGGCAGAATAGAAAGTGCCTGGATTTTCAGGTTGATGGTTTCTGTCTAATGTTAGAAGCAACTGAGAGACTTAAATTAAGTGAGAGGAAATCTGGGGATAGGACCCAGTCTCAAATCCTATAATGCCATACTTCCCACCCTGTCTTTGATCATGGGATGCTTCACCAACTGCAGCCACAGCCTATTGATGTGGGAAACATGAAAAAGTTTTTTTAATGTCCTCCATGTGAGCAATGGCAATTCTGAAATAAGGAATATCCCCTTTAGACATCACAAGGGGACAGATGGAGCAAAGACCAGAGTGGGATCTGCAGAAAAACTAATGGTTGTGTATTTCATTGCTCCTTTGAAGACAGCAAGTGGCCAAAAAATGGGAGGTGTGGAACATACAGCAAGGACCCATAGATCCCATAGGCCAGGAAGCCTGCAGCTGAGGGGCCCATTCCACTGCTCTATCCAGGAGCAGGGCAGCTGGGGGGGCAGTGGTGGCAGCACCAGCCCCTGGTTACTGGGCATCTCCCTGAAGACGGACAGGCTGTGTTGGGATGTGGGCCTGCAAGCAGCTTGCTGGGACCCATGGCCAGGACAGGATGTGGCTGTTTGGAGCTGGAGACCAACCCTGCTGTGGTATTGCTGGGGCAGGGATTGTTGGCCCCAAGGGGCTAAAACACAATCCTGGCCATGGGCAGAGTAGGGTTCAGGTACTGGAGCACAGTGGCCCAATAGGTACACATGAGGTGCTTAACTTTAAGGTGAGTTTCTGGGATACTCAGGATCAATCCAAATAATAATGGCCTAACACTGTGTGAAGCTCCATTGAAACCAGGTCTTATTCCGAGTACTTCGGCTCTTCAAGCTGAATTCTAACATAGATCTAATATCTAGTGAATTAATATCTAATTTACATCTAGTTAATTTTAAAAATCACTTAAGTTCCCATGAATTCCAAATTGAAAGCTGATCTAATATCAATTGTTTTCAGCATCACAAATATATTATGTTATAAAAATAATAAGTTCATCTGGTTCATCTGTACCCTGAACTAAAAATTATATCCTAGAGATACAGACATTTCAGGAATTTGTCCATGGTGAGGCTGTAATGCAACTTAAAAAAATAGAAATAAAAAAGATAATATATGTTTTTAGTATAACTTGAGAAATCCAAGAAAGTTTTAGTCAGTAGGATGCATGAAAGAGAAAGTGTATTTTTAAATACAAGCTATGATTTTTTTTTTCTGCTTTACCTGTTAGACTATTTATCTCTTCATTTTGTGGGTGCTATCTTTAATTGCCTTCACATTCTCTAGCATCAGCTCTAAACTGAGATGATTTCATCTTTATATTCCTATGTATGCAGCTAAAATTTGTCTGCCTGCACAAGCTTATTTTCCTGCTGATTTAGTATGTACAATTAGATGTCTATATCCAAAACACACCTTTCTACAAATCCAGCCCACTGAATAAAACTCATTAACTTAAGACATTTATATGGACAAAGGTTAGGCTTTTCTGAGCTATATTAATTTCTTCATCTAAACATCACTAGCTTAATTGGTTTAGATCAGAGCTATGTTTTGAAAAAAGGGTGCGGTTAATGTGGACCAAATATGACTGGATCAGCTCAGCATCTCTCTACAGCAAAACTATTAGAACTGCTAGAGTCCTTGCAAAAACCCAGCCTTGGTAAGGAAATTCCTTGCAAAAACTACCAGAGAAGGTGAGCAGATGAAAGGTATCTTAACTGTGCTAAGGACTTTCTGTCAAAGGAGAGGTATTGTGAACTAAGATTTCACTAGTCAGCAGGGCAAGCTATGACACGAAGGGTTACACTTCACATTTGATAAGGAGGTGTGAAATAAACACATAAATAGGAAGGATATCTAAGAACATCTGCAGGAGCAGTTCTTTCACTGCCAGGCACCTTGACTTGCTGCTAAGGAAGGTGGGATGGACAGAGGCTGGGGGAGCTGGGAAGAGTGAGGGAGGGGAGAAGTCCTGCCCTGCAGAACTGTTTCCTTGCATCTGTCAATTGCCTCAAAGGGCAGAAGCCACTCTCTCACTTAACAAAGAAGCAGAAAAGGACTCTGCCCTGCCTTTATAGTGTTAAGTCCGTCTCAGGACTTGAAAGCCTGATACAATGTTCAGTTGACAAAGATGGCAATAGGAAAAGCCATTGCAGCAAATGAAGAACTGAAGAAGAGGAGAGTTGAACAATCAAACAAGAGACAGAAAATGGCACAAAAAAACCTACAGAAGAATGGAAGCTCAGGACAATAAATAGAAAATAAGAGCAGTAACAGAAGACCTTACGAAATTAAAAAGGGAATGGAAGAAAAGACCAAATGGAGAATGATATTCAAGCACAACACAGCACTGTGCAGATTAGATTCATGACTGCTCCAAGTGAGAAGGCAGGGATACCTCAAAACGCCTGGAGGTGAGCTCTCTCAGCCCCCTCTCTTTTAATAATTTGAGAGGAAATGTTATAAACATTAATCTCCATACCATATAAGAGGCATACAGGTAACTGAGCCCCCCCCTAAATACTCCTTCCTGCACTTCAAACCTCCCTTGAAGTGATGTTCCTGGAAGGCACTAAAGAGTTTAACACATCACCTCAAAAATCACATGAAGTTGCATTCTCTAACTCCTGATACTCCAACTCCCATAGCAATCCTGTCATCTTTTGTTTATTTTAGCTTGTTGTTGGTACAGCAAAACTCATCTTTATCATAGCTATAGAAAATGGAAAGAAAACAACTGAGTATCTGCATTTATAGTACTGGATTTTGCAGCCAGTTAACAGCATCCTTCATGGTTGTGCTCTAAGATGTCAGGAATCTTATGTGTTCCCTTATTTCCCTTACTAACCTACCTCTATCCAAAGTAAGATCTAAGGTTCTCCCTCTCACACATCTTTGCAAATGTAAATTAGTCAGTTCAAGCTTAACAGGAAGAAGAAAGAGCTTCTTCTATACTTCCCAATGACTGTGGACAACACAGCCTGTCTGCCACTCAGGCCCATAATGTCAGAACCCTCCTCAGCTCAGGCCTCTCTGTTTATGCCTTCACTGTGAAGCTCTCAGTCTTGCTGAGATTCCTTCTGCATCTTATTTATCTAAGAAATATATCCAGACTCCCATCTCTCATCCTGATCGCTGCAACATTGTTTTCTCAAATCTTGACAAATACAGTCATGCCCTGCTCATATCCATTCACAATTCTGCTTCAAAGATCATTTTCTCAGGCTGTTGCTTTGACCATGTCATTCCTCTTCCCGTATCCCCTTGTCTCGCCCTATGTTACGTTATTACATCAAACATAAGCATCTCCAGCCTTCCATGGACCAGAAGAGTCTATGCTCAGCCTATGTGTCATTTCTCGATCAGATCTCATCTCTGAACAATTCATACTGTTAGCTTCCTTCTCAAGCTTATCAGGTATCCTAGCATGAATCAGTTGCCTATTAGTATTCTCAGAGAGCTTTCAGTGTAAAAATACCTCCTAAAACCTCTTTTTTTTTGCTTGATATCTACAAAAGCCAATTACATTGCTGCTGTACTAGTTCTGATTCACTTCTGCTCCAGGATCCTCCTGGGACAGAATGAGGATTTTTTGTCAGGGCACAGGTTACATCTCCCAGATTAGTCTGAGCTACCTGCACCGAATCTAACAATTGATTTTGAGACAGGCTCCTTCAGGGATGCATTTACTTAAATGTCTACCAGTAGTAGACACTTTCAAGGCAAATATCAGTCAAGTCAGTAGAACAAAGATTCACTTATTTTGCCTTTTCCTCAGACTGTCAAACCGTGAAGGCTATCTAGAATTTAGAATTGAGCACATGATGTAAGAGGTATCTCAGCTTTCCATTATTACTTGTGTCTGAGCTTCACCTGAGCTTGGCAAGACTCTGCTGGTCAGTTTGGTGCTTTATATTTCTTTCACAAGCTCAGAGTAAAAAGAGAAAAGGGAAGCACTTTGTCTTTACTTCTTCCAACAAACATTAAATATATTCCATTCCAACTTCTACTGTTATTTTCATTTCTTATCCTTAAGCTTTTGCCATTTTTGGAAGACTTCCAGACAGTACTTCTTCTAAATTCCATATGAGTCTCCTACATGTACTTCCAGTTATGGTCAGATCTCAATCTAACCTTCCACTACTTTTCTTTAGCCCCATCCTAACATACTGAAAATATTGCTTATTGCTGTTTCCTTACCTTTCTTATTTAGATATTCTCTTCCAATACGCTTTCCACTGATTCTGTTCAATTTCTGAGGTGCCATCCAGCTACAATGCCAGCCTGCATTTCAGCAGTACCATATAATACAGAGTAAAGAGTCTGCCAGCTAGTTCAGGATTTTTATCAGATGAAACAATAACAAAGTATAGCTTTTACCATCTAATATGACTTGAGATGCAAACAAAATTAATTTGGTGGACAGTATCTAGTTGTATGAGTCAATTATCTTAAAGTGAGTCAGTGCTCAAAAATGAAAGCCGGATACTGGAAAAAGTGCTAACATTGAAACTTCCACAGTATCTAATGTTCTGTGCCTATTACTTGCCTTGTGTTGGTCTCCATTGCTTGAAGGCCAAAATTCAACTTCAAGAAAAATAATTTAAGCAAATAATCACCTAGATGTATAGAAAAGTACATAAAAGCATCCTTGACACAAAAAAATGTAAATCACAACACTTATAACTTATTTTCTTTCCTTTCTCCTCCCTTTCTTTTTCTAAGGCATAAAAAGAATTAAAGAAAAAAAAACAGCAAAAAAAAAAAAAAAAAAGAAATCTGGCATAGTTATCATTCATGTTGATGTCAACAGCTCTACATAGACAGGTAACAGGAAAATACCACCCCAGGGATCCTATTCATGGTGCACAGCAGGGCCTTGTCTGTAATTACTGTGGCCTAGTTATTTCTCAGGGAAAAAAGTCCAGCACCAGATCCTTTTTTTTCTTAATAGGTGAAGTTGAACCTAAAGCACTGTAATTTTAATCAAATCTTTCCCATCTGCGTGTAGTGTCTCTAAGAAGTTGAAGATTTAAGTGTATGTTGTAGGGTTTGCTGAATAGTCCCAGAGGGGGGAGAAAGGGCAGAGAGATGGTAATTATGTTACACTTAAAGGTATTTCTGTTGCCAGGGAAGGGGGCTTTTTTGTTGTTGGGTTTTTTTTTTAATTTCTCTCTCTGTATCTTTTCCTTCTTCCCCTAGAGAGGGTTAAGATTATGTCATGGACAGAAAGGAAATACTGCAATGGAAGAGAAGGCAAAGCCAGAGCGAGAGGGGGAACCAACAAAGCAGCAGGTTATATGTCCATGAATTGTTTTAAAAATAAAAGGTTTCAAGAAGGAAGATGAAGTAGTTTGAGGTAGTATTTTCTGCATTGCTTCTTTTCTTCAGAAAAGTCTCATACTCATAAATCCTAATTAAGAGCTTATAGTGAATATGTTACCTTTAATATTTTTTATTTCTAATTTCTCATCCCTCTTTATGAGATTACACAGCTTGCATTACAAGTCTGATGTTTGTGCCATTTGAGTCAAATCACACAATTTTGCAATTATAGCAGAACTTAAACAGGAGAAAGATCAGACTCTTGTATCAGATGTTTCAGTCTAGCAACTACTTGGCCATAAAAGAATATTAAGGAAATATGTCCCTTAGCACTTTTCGGGAATGGACAGAAGTCGAAGAACTGAAAGCTAATATAAAAAACTTATCCAGAGAAAAGCTCATTCAGCTGTACTAGTTTTAAAATAACAACACGCTTAAAATCAAGCTGGTATGTGCTTGCATTCTTAAAACAAGCACTATCAAAATACAATGTCGTTACTTTAAGTTATGGTATACTGTTCTGATCTGTTGCCACTTTGGTTTCTAGACAATACTAGTACTGGTGATGATTAGTGTTCAACTATTGCTTATAATGAAACTATTTCTTCCCACTGTTTATACGTATATTTCGGCAGCCAGGCTGCAGCTCTAGAGACAGTCAAGTGCCAGGTCCCCTTCCCATGGCATGTCCTGCGAGCATGAGGGTAGTTGTGTTCATGCAGATGTTAGTAATAATGCAAATAACTGGATAACTCAAACATGCTATCTAGATAACAGAAACTGCGGTTGTGACATCTGCCTTAACATACTGCAAAGGAAAGTATGATAAGATTATGTATTTACTGGAAGGGAAAATTAATCCCCAAGTTATTGACTGATCAAATCCAATAGTATAGATTCACCCATGTGGTTTTATGTCCAATCTCTTTGAGAGAGTGCAGTGTGAAATACCATTACTAGTTTATGTCCACAGCCTTTGAGTTTCCTTACGTATTAGTCTGGGCTGCTTTCATTAATATTAGATCAAAATAAATTGTTAGACAGAAATGGCAACATGAACAAGCTATATACATCCTGAAGCTATTGTTACTTCCAGTCTACAATTTTCCAGGATATGCAGGAAGATCTCTTGGAGTCTACCTCACTGAGGTGTCACTGAATGTGATAATATGTCAAAGTTCAAAAGCTCAGACAATCCAAATATGTTGTCAACACTTCTTAAATTCAGAAAGGATAAGAGGAATAAAAAAAATTATTTTTAAGAAAATCTCATAAAACTACAAATTATAGGAACAGTTAGAGACCTTTCAAACAATAAGCTAGAGATTTCCTTTTGCTGAAGATATATTAATTGGGGCTCATATTATCACAAAAACAAGTATCATTTACAACTTAGTGATTAGAAAAAACATAATGAAAGAAGGAACATGAAGAAATAGCTTTGTTTTTTCATCAAAAAAAGCACAGACTGACCTCTCTGTTCTTTGTATATGTATACTCTTGATTGCTGTTAATTTAAGCAAATATTTTTAATTCTAGCATGATTAATAGGACAGCAATGTTACATAATATATATGTGCATTTGCACATAGCAAGTATAAATAGTAATTTCAAAATTTATTCTTACATACTTAACAATAAATTCTTCCAAAACAGTTACTTATCATCCAAGATAACTATAGATAAAGAAATATATGATAAAGCAACACTACGACTGTCAATATCGGGCTGAAAGAATGCCAAACTTAAGAGATTAAATTAGTGGATGTTCAATGTTAATATTTTCTCATTTTATTTTATCCATAAATAGTAATAACAGTAAGCTACACATCCAATAAAAACAGCTGGAATGGAAAAATATCAGCCAACAGATACCTGAGACAGGAATTTTTAAGAGCCCTATTCTTTTCACTTCCTGACCTTAATTTTAACTTAATTATTTACTTAGTATAATATTAATAAAGAAGGTTTGCATTGCCTAAATATTTCAAATAAAATACCTGAAAATGGCAAATGAAGAACGGAGTAAGTGCTGCCTTCTTGAAGAAACAGAAACATTTCTGGCATTATATGAGTGCAAATATCTGTAAAACTTACGCAGGCTTTTATACGATATTATTCCACAAATATTCTAACATTCAATATGAGCCATGTAGCTAGATTAATTATATATATGAACTGTCAGGACAATACTGCTTCGCTTTATGCAGTTTTCAGTGATATATTCATTGGAGTGAAAAATATTCATTGAAGTTCTATAGAACTGTTTAATGGTTTGTTTCATAGGGCTTAAAGTGTATTTACAAGTAAAGGGTCTCCAGCAACTGGACACAAAGACAAGCTGAAATTCTGTCATGGTAAATAGAGCCTGGCAGTAGACTGAGGTGCCACATGGGAAAAATAACCCAACCCAACCTCCAAACTCTATCCTAAATAGGTGAAAAAAGTGGCAAAGATTTTTAGGAATCATCTCCCCTGTTATCACTGACAGCCAAGTGGCAAGATGGAGCCTAATTTCCTGGTTGTAGTAGATTCGTGAAGCCAAAAGGTAGTTATGGTTTTTCTAGCTGCAAGACTGTTTGGTCTAAGGCTTTGCTTTCACCTACCCTTTCTGAAGGCTCCTCACAATGAGCAGAGTTGTTTTGCTAGATACTCTTTTACCCTGGTTAGACCATTTTGAAATAGGACTGAAGAAATTCAAGAGGAATTTTTCACAGAAAGCAAAATCGGCACAAATGTTGGAAGACTTTTTGGTTTAGGCTTAGTTTAGGTTTGGTTTTGGCTTATTTTACCTGGCTGCTGCTTGCGTTTCTCAAAATATCTCTGGTGGCATAGATCACTATGGTTTAAGAGCCAGACCAAAGAAATAACAATTCGTTTGCTTCTGTGGCTGGTATGAAACACAGATTTTTCTAGATTTGTTTTGTTTATGGTAAGTTGTTTCCTGTCTACAAACTTAAGGACAGTAATAGTTGAAATATTTAATTTAATGTTGAAATAGGCAAAAAGTAGCCTTTTCATTTGATATGCCAGTTTAAGGTTTTTATTTCCCAGTAGACCCTCATAATTATAATATGACTCCTATGCTGTTTAATCAATTTACAATTAATACAGTTGCAACCTGCTGCTTTCTTCCATTCGTGTATCTTGCTCTTCTGAACAAATACAAGTGAACATATATTAGTGTTTGAGGGAACAGAATTTCCAGATTGCTTTATAATGCAGTAGATTGCTTTATGGAAACTTCCAAGAAATCTGGAAGTTATAGAACGGAAACAAATACTCATCAAATATAATATTAAGTATCTAAGTTGTATTTTCTGCCCTGTGAGTAACAGGAATCATATCTCCCACCCTCTGAGTTTCTGTCAGCAATCAACACCATTTACAACACATGTTGTATAGATCTCTTGTGGTTGATCTCTGTTATGACATGTATCTTCATGGCTACAGAGGGGAGAGATAACATATCACTGAAATAGCCATGAGTGATATATCTGTCTTTCCTTATAAAAAGTGTCATAATACATATTAACCCTCAGGTACTACCTATTTACAAAACCATTGTTCTTCAGAAAAGAAAGTTATTTATTAAGTCCAAGAAACATAACTAGAAAATAAATTTTTCAATCCTGTACAACTTCAGGAAGTCTGAATTTGCCATTAGATGACATAACTAAACCCAGCCCAACACCTAAACATTAACATGTGACAGCATATCAAGGTACACCAAATGGTACACCAAAATGTTATCTTTCAAGAAATTTATTATAGCTAGACTGTTGATGGGTGAGGTAAGAATATGCTGTCTACAAAGACGATTCCACATGAGCTCCAATAAAGCCTTTATAACATTGTGATCTCTCACATATAGTACAGAATGACTGTCTTCAAAATGGCTGGAGAGGATTTAATTTTGGCCTGTTTTCTTACGGAGTAATAGAAATCCCTCCCATATGCCTGTCAGTCTCCCTTTGCACCTGAAAAAACCACTGGCCAACTTCAGCTACATTTGAAAGAGCAAAAATTTTAAAGATAATTAAATTCCTAGATGTTTTGTGAAAATCAGTGGCTGAAGAAGGGAAGTCCCTCATGACTTCCCATCTAGTAACAAGCAGGGAGAATGTGGCTATTCTATATTCACCTTGGCAGTAGCCAGCCAGCCAGTCAGCATGTGCACACAGTGTGTTTGCCATATAGGTTATATGAAGTCTGCAGGGGTTTTGCAAGGGGAAACATGGGTCTTCACTAGGGTCTGGTAACACCCAACAAGCACCTTAGGAAGCCTGGCCTTGCATGTTCTGCTGCTCACAATTTGTTTTTTTTAAAAATGAAAACATCTTCTGTGTCTCTACAATTGTTACAGTCAGGGCTGCTCTAAAATCTGCCTTTGCCTTGGGCAAATTTCTTTTCAAGAACGTCAAGTCATGGTTTTTATGGCCAGAAGGGAATTTCTAAAAGCCTTTATCTCCCAGCTTGACCTGCATAACAGAAGCCACAGAATTTCATCTCGTAGTTCCTGCAGGATTATTGTCCTTTGCTATGTAAGTGAACTATATTGAATTTAATAAGTCTAAGGAGCAAAAAGATTTAGAGGTGAAGGATTATTCTCATCTCCTGGCTAAAGCAAGTATCCAGCAAAGTGCTCAGGAACTGGAAATATGAAAACATATGAATTCAGTAATAGTATGTGTCAAATTAAGCAGGTATTTACATTTTTCAATGGATCTGAACTAAGCTTGTTACAGAGTGCGATGGGGTTAGGCAACCAAAATCATCTCTGATGTACAAAGCTTCATCCTTCTACAATGCAGACATGACTTTGGTCATAAGTCTGAAAAAGTCAAGTCATGACACCATTGTACAGATGCAAAGTTTTTCAAATGCTTCACAAAGTTATTTGTACACCAGGTAACTGCTAGGTAAGATTATGATACATTGTCTAAAGTGACAGATAATAATTCTTAAAATTCTTATATGTGCTAGGTTTGATTTTTATTAAGAATAATGAAATATTGTGCTATTTTATTTCAGTTGCACCTTTAGATATCACTTTCACCACAATGTATGTATCTCAATAAACTGCAATGCATACTTTTCAAGCTGTAAACCTTTAGAAACTGCTACAAGGTAAATTAAACAAATTTGTATGTCCAGATTTTGTTATCTGCTAACTTCTGCTTTGTTAAAGTAAAAATATTGCTTCCTGATAAAATATCCAGAAACCTTAAGTGTGAACAACTCTATTTCCCCTTAAATTATATTAATTTTATAATTTCTTGATAAATAGAAACATATTTTAAATGTATTTTTTATATTTATATTATATATACAAGTGCATATATGGATTTAAACTTTACTTAGTAGTTTAATATTTATATAGCTAGCCACTTTTGAATACACTTATATGTCCAAGTTTTCCTAGACAAATTAGATATGAAAGTGAACAGAATATAAAAGTAACTTTTACCAATATTTGTTGCCTTCATTTTACGTAAGTAAAAAATTTATGAAGTGCTAACCTCCTACATAATGAAAATAATACTTTTTTCCTTTCTCCCCTCCAAAACACAACCCAAGTCATTAACCCTTTTAGAAAATTTGAGTGCTTTGCTTCTCCTCTCAGCAAGATTTTAAGAAAAATATGCCACACTCAAGCCAAAGAGAGACTTTTTTCTAATCTCTTGAGATTGCTTCTCAATGTTGGTTGCACCTTGTCTTGTCTATGCATTTTGATATATACCTTTTGCAACAACATGTTATACCAAGTGACTGTATATGGAGATAATGAAATGTTTGGGTTAGGAGGCACTCAGAATATACCTGTGATATTACATTATGTCAGTAGGATTCTTAGGCTGTGATGTGTATTATTGGTTAATTAAGGCATGGGAAATAATGTATATGAAAAGATATGTCTTCTTTACTTCCAATGAAATAAAAATTTCAAATCAAAAGCATCTGTCTTTTTCCGTTTATATGTCAAAATGTAATTGGCTATGGTTGGGGTTTGTTGCCTTTATTACTTTTAATAGCTGTACAGCCACTGATTGCCCAAGCTGATGGTTAATTTAATTTCTGTCAATACAATATTGGGGCTGTCTGCATATTCAGGCCATGATTAACTGCAGCAGAGTCCATAACAGTAGTGTTATTATTACTGCATTTAACTACCTCTCGGGAGAAGACAAATTAAATTATGTTGAAAATGCTGTTGATTATCATTACGGACTTATTTGTAGAGCACAATTACTGATCTGTTGTAAAATAAATCAAATTTTTTATCATCTTGGTATAAATTAAATGTAATGTAGGCGAATGGAGAGTGGTTGCTGAAAGAGTTCAGGCAGCTTTGTATAAGTCAACTGAGCACTGAATTAAAATAATAATCACAGATGAACATGATATTATATTTTAATAACAAGCTACTTCATGACCAAGTGTGCCTCATAGATTATAGGACTTCAACAATAAAAAAGCAAACTTAAAATGTTTTATGTGCTGTTGACTTAAACAAAAGGTTGAGGTCTTAATATAAATTATTTTCTACTGTTTCTCCTACACAAACTGGAAACACAGTTCAAGTAACCAATTTAAGGCACCACTTAAAAATTATAATTACACTAATAGCTTACATATGACAGTACTTTATTTCTCCTCCTCCCTCTATAATATACTTATCTCTGCCATACTGCATCAGTACCTTATGGAATGTGGGGCTTTACTGATAACTTTAGCGAAAACAAAATATGTGCAACATACTTGCAAATATTTAATTACATTGAATGCTCACTATTAAATACCCCTTAACCCTGCTACTTCAGAGAGGACTAGGCAGTTACTTATTGATTCATTAAGACAAATGTGAGCAGGTATAAATGAGTCTTATCCTGCTCTCTCCAACAGGTAAGTGATCCAGCTTCAGACCATCAACAATGCCAGGAAACCAAGAAGAGGTAATGCAAGGGAAACATAGAAGATGCCCTCACTTTCTTTCCACCCCAGTTAGCGGAGTTCAGCCTAAATCTCTCTCTTATAGGACTAGTTCCTCAGCTGGCATGCACACACTATCTCCATCAGCTTCAGCAAATTTCTGACAATTAACATGAACTAGAGAACTGCTTACAGGGACTTGTACCACTTACAAGCATCCGTAGAAGTTATACTTGCCCAACTCAACCATTCCTCAACCCAACCTGATGCAAAACAGGCCTTACTAACCAGAATGCATTCCGGTATTCTTTACACACAGAAAAAAAGAAAAATCCTGTTGGCATCCATGGACATTTTGTCCACGAAGAAGCCACATTTAAAAATCCTCAGAATAAGCCATGTCAGTAGATGTCCATTTAGTTATGGAATTCTACTTTCAATTTTGCCAAACATTACTCCTTTGATCTACAATCCTCCACATTTTCTGCCTCAGAGTCACCTCTTCTTTATCCTCCCCACATTTTCAGCGGGAGTCAGTCATTCCCAGGAACGAACTAAATCTGCAGTCAGAGTACTTGAGCCTCACAGTTCCTGACATGACAACTCCTCTGAGTTTTTTTTTCCCAGCATACTGAGCTCCTAACTGTATTAGGCAGCCCTGGAGCTACATGGCACTCCTGATATGCTAATCGCATCCATTATACTCCAAGCCTTGCAAAAACTTATATACAGCTTCAGAGTATACAAGCAAATTACATCTGTAAAGCACCCTTTGGCCTAGCAAAAATATGATGGGCAGTGAGCCACAAGTTCTAGTTGCAGCTCTTCATCTGACGTTTATAATTCTGTGCACTACATAACCCTTATTATGCAGCAAGGCCTCATTAAGAAAGAGACAAGTATCATTTGCCATATTTTGCAGATGGATTAACTCAGGAGCTGTCATTTGTGGTGCAGCAGGAATCAAACTCCAGGTTTTTAACAGAGCAGACTCAAGCTGCACACACTAGCCAAGCTGCATTTCAAATCTATGTGTTTGGCTGTGCTCTCTACAGTTACCAAACCACATTTCCACACAAAGCTAGAAGCTGAACCAAGAAATCTTAAAACTGCTGATAAACCTATGAACACTAGCACGATTTTGCGTGACAGTGGTTTTCTTTCTTTGTTTTCTCTTGTTTAAAGACATGAAAAATGTCATACAAAATTCTGTCTTTCAGTAAACCACCAACAGAAGTAATTTGGAACCGTGTCTTATATTCGACGATCGCAGGATTCAAAAAGTGAAACTGCTCAAACTGCTCTCTGCTCTGTTTTCAAACAAAAGCAGTGAAGGAGGAACAAGACATTAAAGTTCATTTCTTGGTTTTTGCACCACTTGGTTGAAATCCAGAGAAGTTAAGGTCTGTTTCTCACTCTGCTATAGACTTCGTTTGGTCATGGCAAGGTATCACTATCATAATTCAAACTCTTCTTACTATTATTTATATTAAAAATACATCATTACATTCCTACTTCCTTTCAGCTTGCATTACTGGCCTGAAAAGCTCACTTTTATGATCATTTAAAATAAGAATGTGTGTCACACAGCCTGTTCATTTAAACTGTATGTATCAGCATCACACACAACCACAGAATTGCATATAACCAAAAGGGTTTTAAAAAAATCTTTAACCATTAGCTTTACTGCACATGAAATTCTACTAGGCACTTCAGACTACTGTAAGAAGGAATGGGCCCTACCACATAGAATTTTAATATAATTTCAAGTGTGAGACAAAACAAGGGTTAGCAAAAGCAGAAGATGGGCGAGATTTTAGCTGTACTTTGAGGAAGCAAAGATATACCGCAGAAGGAAATAGAAAATGTGCAGATATAATCTGTGCTTAAAATATTCTCGGAATCCATTATGAAAAAGGGTGATAGACTCTGAATGAAAGGAAGTTGCTAGCAAGCTTTCCATAATATGTGAGGAAAACACTTTTGTTCATTCCATACTAGCAGCCAAATGATTTTCATTTTTCAGTGTAGGAATCACTGCTGACTTTCTTAATGTTTCTGCTTTAAAAATAAGAACTTGTAGGAGACTCGTCCTGGAAAGCCTTAACAGATCATGAGGATAGAAACAGCATGTATAGTTCCAGGTTTCCTATGTGCAGATTTTTGTAGAAAAGGCAAGTCAATCAAAACCAGTGTTTATTTTTTATTTCTGTTCACACACTGCTTCCTTCATCCTGAGAGAGTGCTCTAAATCACAACAGAGGTTAATTGAAGCTACACAAAATTCAAGGGTTTTAAAAAGAAGCATTAAAAGTTTCAGTGTGTGTAGATATGTTCCCACCAGCTCCCACTGTTCTAACTTCTTGATGTTCACTTCCAATAAAGCAAATTAACACAAAATTGACCAAAATACACTCATGTGACATTGTCAGAAAAAATGTGTGAAATAATACATGGAAATGAAAATTTTGAAGAGGTAACCAATGTGAGCTTTGCAGACACAGGAATATAAAATAATACATCACTATTAATAATCACCTGATTAAAGATTACAAATACCCATAAATCACACCAGCATGCAGTAAATGGTACCAATATGTTCTCTTAAGAATGAATGCTTTGACTGAAATAGCTATGCTATTTCAATAGTTATGCCCAGTATGGGTGAAACGCACTCAGTGAAGGGGGAGCTCTGAAAGGATCCTGATACAGTAGCGGAGGGCACTGAGCTTATTTGATCTGACACACTCCATTCATCTTCATAAAAGTTTCAAACTCATGAGATAGATACAAACTGATGTCTATTGTCATTTACTGGCAAACTACGAGGTGTAAATACTTCACAAAGCTACCTTACAAGTATGAAGCAGGATGATAGCTTTGATGGCACTGATGGATAGTGTCCTTACGGCCAGAGAAAGGAGACTCACATCTATCAGTTGTCTTTAAAACAAAGTGGGTCACAGGATAGTACCAGACCATAAACAGGTAACGGTGCTAAGACTTCATTCACTCCTCAGGAGCACAGCCCAGGTAGTTTGATGACTGCTTACAAGATGCCAACTGTGAAGTTTGGAGATGAACTGTCCCTCAATATATGATTATGCCTTATAAATGTCTTCCATATATGACTACCATATTCCATACATGATTAATCATATTATGGTATGATTATGAACTGAGCCTCCATATATGATCATGCTACAATAGGTAGACATCTTCTAGTACATGGGGAAAAAAACTACTTTCACTGAAAGAGTGGTTGCACAAAGCTTCCTATATACCTATATATAAATCATACCTAACAAGCACATCTTCAATCTCTTACATAAAAAATATTCAGGGATGAGAAACAGGAGGCTCCACCTTAACTTGGGCAAAAGAGGTAACGCTGCTGGATAGGAAAACAACTACTTCAATAGCCAGCCAAGTTGTTGCTCTCATTAACTGTCAAAGCCATCTATCTGCTCTTGTCAAAGCAAAGCCATCCAGCAGTCTTCCCAGAGCTTGTTCAGCCTCAGGACAGACTTTCAGCATGATCTTTAGAAATCTTTAGAAAAACACATACAATACCTTTAGCTATCTGCATCAGCCTTCCCTTGGACCTCTGCATACTCAGATACAGCTTTCTTAATTATAGTCTAATCACTTTCTTAATCATTCCAAGTTATAATGAATAGCATCACGGAATAGAAGTAGGTGATAATATATTACATGGCACACTGACAGAACTCAAAGCAACTGTTAAGGAAGAGTATAATTATCCATATTTCACAGATCTGTAAAATGAGCTGCAAAGGGGTAACATCTTTCCCCGGACACAAGGAAGCTGTGGCAGAGATAGAAGCAGTTGTGTAGCCTTTACTCCTATACTATACTATACTACTGTGTTTTGAAATGTGGAGTAAATGAGACATTACCATAAAATATGCTGTAATCATGATTTTGATTAAACCCCAGATCATGTTAAAACACTGGATTAAGTTCAATATTTTTAAAACAATTACATCCAGTTCAATAATAGAGGGAACAGGTTGAGCATTTTGTTTTATTGACTTTAATTAGAAATATATGCTTCATTTATCATAATACTCTCTACAGGAGATTAAGGTGCGCAAGAGATTTCAATCTGACATCACTACATGAGCAGGTTGGGAATAAGTACTTTTCTATAAATTAAACCCAGCTCTTTAACAGGAGAGGGTAAAAATTGTCTATAGGAATGAGTAAAGTGTTTTTACATCAGTACACTTATAACCTGGTATGTGACTTCTAGATTCCTACATTTAATTATTGGAAAATATTTTCACCTGGCTGTTAGGTTATATTTTCATCTTTTATCAGATAGTTCCAGGCTACATGTTATAATAAAAATTCTGCTTTTCCAGGAAAACCTTATACAAGACACTCAAATATC
>VZZY01000829.1:0-11542 GCA_013400335.1 Eurystomus gularis
TCCCCATGATCAAAGAACCCAAACAAAACTAGGATTTTGTATGCAGCCATTAAAATGATTTCAGTCTACTCACTTCTGCTGTTAATTAGTATTTTCTGCACACTGTGCAAAACTACTGTTTGAGTCCATGCTCATCATTTACACAGTTATCTGGAAGGTGCAGTACTCATGGTAAAGGGACTGACCCCGACTCAGAGATTATACCTGAAAATGACAGTACAATCAATAAACCCTAATGATGGATAGATGAGAAGCAGATTTCACAGATGGCCTCAACTCTTGGATATTTGCATGAGGATTTGACTTCTGGAGAGGCATGGACCTTGAAGTAAGCCTGTCAGCCAAGAGTGGATGCAGCAAATGTCTGCTGGAAACATGGGCTGAAAAAAATGAGAAAAATTTTCTACGCTTGTTCACCAGCTTGACGATAGAACTAAAGAAAACACATGAATCAGCATGATGTCAAAAAAATACTATCTAGCAATGTAAGGTCTTGAATCAGTTCTGCATTCACCACAGCTAAAAGTCTGGCACGCTCAGACACATGTGCAGATGCCAAGTATATAAGCAACCTGAGACAAGAATTTACTGGCATGCTTAGGCACACTTGCATGTTTTTTTGGAATAGGTTCTGAATGGATTTGTTATTAGCATATTTTTGGACTCAGCTGAGCAAACAACAACAATGGATGCTGGTTTTGGGTTGCTGACTGAACAGGCTGCAAGTCAACCTGTCATTCAGGCACACACACATAATCCTGAATACAGATCCAGGCAGAAATTTCCATGATTTACACATAGTTTCAAAATATTCCAAAGAATAAAGTGTTGTGTGAGAGACGTTGTATAATGACAGTAACAAGTTCAAGAAAAAGTGTTAGATACCCTCTGTGTCTTAGATAAATTACCATAAGAAAAAATAATTCCAAAACTGAGAGCAGTTTAGCAATCATTAGGTTTAATTAGAAGATAATAAAGATACATAGCACCATGCTTAAAGGGAGGGATGTTTTCTTTTAGCAGAGATATTTCCTTTGTCTCAGACTTAAAATTTACCTTCACTTACGGGAATAAGAAAGCAATGATAGTGGAAACTTCCTTATCATCTACACTTACTTGAGCCTTTATTGCTCAAAGGACAGTGTGTCAAAAACCACTATCTATTCCTATTCTTATGAAAAGAGTCTCCAAGTAGGGATTAGAAAGGCAGGTGCAAGCTGGGCAAAGAGCACAATCATACATATATCATAATTATACAGTATTAAGAAGCCAATAACCCATGTTGATGGGCTACTGCAGACACTTCAGAAAAAGTATAACGACTTCCCCTAAAAGTCAGGTCTGATGAGACTGCTATTTTGCTTTTAGCCATCAGTCAAATTTGCTGTTAAGAAGACGGCATACACTGACAAAGGGTATTATTAAAGTAGAGAAAAATAGACCTTTTTCCCATAAATGTATATGTTTTCCCTGAAGGCCTATTATTTTATTCAGGAGGAGGTGAAGGGAAGTTTCACTGCTGGTCTGAATAAACCGCCTTTCTTTTGAGAAGTTAGAATTCAAGATTTCAGTAGCCTCAATTTCGCTATGGTCCTAAGCACACAACGCTCAATATTAACACAAACCCAATTATACTCCTTAAAATGTAGTATCTTTAATTGTATTTTCAATTCCTTAATGTATACCATTGCATTAGAATCAATAAAGACCTGTGCAATACTATAATATCATAGATACGTTCAGCTGCATCACTAACAGAAGCACATCTACAATAATTAACCTGAAATAATCTTTTGGAACGTGGCAAGTCTTTATTGATACGTTGCATAAATTCTTTGCAAAACTTGACCAAAATGTCCTGGTAATTCTACCCTTGAAAAAATAATGATGAGGGAGTCTACTTATGCATTTAAACCAGCTAGTACCATAACTTAACATCATGACTATTAATGATGTTTTCATTCAAAGGAGTAATAAGTGATTCAGACTATCTAAATTTCATGCCATAACTTTCTCTACACAGACTGAACAAGAAGAAAGCATTGAATGTTCTTGAAATAGAACCCTACATTTAATCAGACTCCAGCAGAAGGCTATCTGAACACATTCCTTTGAGACAGATGTCCATTTGCAGCTGAACAGGACATCCATAGCACGCAGCTGAACATAATGGTGGCCAAATTTTGTATATCAAGTCACTATCTTTTTTCTGATAAAAAGGATGTTTATGAAAATAATGTAAGAAACAGGTCAAGGATTGGCACTTCCATCATTCGCATGATCTTCTAGCTCTCTGTGCTTGAGACTAAGAGATCTCCTAGCCCAGAAACTGCCTCTGAACCTTCTCTACCTGATGGCTACCAGTGAAGTCACAGTCCGTCAATCTGAATACTGTGCTTGGAGGTCCTTTATATATAAGCCTGCTATAATACTCTGTGGCAATGAGTTTGACAGCTTAATTACTTAATAATTTGTTTTATTTTATTACTGACTGATGATTTCACTGACTTATCACACAATGAGAAACAGTGAATAATGAACCCATCTTCACCTTTTTTCATGCCACTCATTGTCATTGACTTCTGTCACATTATCCTTTAGCATCTCTTTTATAAGCTGAAGAGCTGTAATCTGTTTGATCATCTGGAGGTAGAGCATCTCCTTGACATGTTTTCTGCCTTTCCCTGGATTGTTTAGAAACTCATGTCTTTTTTTTTTTTGAGATAGGTGTGACTACCTATAGTATTTAAAATTAACAGAAACATACCCTTTCTGTCCATTATACAATTTTTTTAATATTGCTCTTAGTTCCTATTCAACTACTTTGTAATACTCCATTCACTTTTCTGATGATCACTGAGCTGTGAACTCAAATTTTCAGAAAGCTATATTCAATAATTCCAGTACTCCTCTTTGAGGATCCAACAATATTCAAAAGAAGGCGACCTAGGGCAAGGGCTAAAGGAAAGATCCTTTAAGAAGTTACTTAGCATCTATTGAGAATGAAAGTTACATGCCCAGGAAATAATGCTGCTGTTTTAGCAGCAACTACTTGATTCATTCACTGTTATTCGGCTAATCATGGAATCACAGAATGGTTTGGGTTGGAAGGGACCTTAAAGATCATCTAGTTCCAACCCCCCTGCCATGGCTGGGACACCTCCCACTAGACCAGGTTGCCTAAGGTCCCAGCCAACCACGCCTTGAACACATAAGGGGATGGAGCATCCACAACTTAGCTAAGAGTTCTAAGATAAAAATATAGAATCTGTAAGTACTTTCCTACTGGATTTCTTCTTCAAATAATCTATGAGTTTGTCGAACAGTATATGTTCCAGTATCTCTTATCCCAACACCTCACTGGTAATCTGTCTCATTTGGGTTAAAAAAATAAACCATTTATTCCCTCTCTCTCTTCTCTGATGTTTAAGTAACTATTTGCTTTTGAGATAATCTCTCCTGTAACTCGGGCTTTTTGAGAGTTTTTGGCTCTCTTGCATGTGTTCTTTATGTCAGGAGATAAAAAAATAGTGTTCTCTCCCACGACACTATTCCAGAACTGCTTATGTCATATCATACATTGAGGAATAAGTAGGAATGCTGAAGCTTTTAACAAATAGACTAGGAATATATGTAAGTGCCCTCTAATTGCTAGCAAAGGAGATCTCAATCAGATTTGGTACAAACAACTTGGAAAGTCTGCTGCTTTAAATTTTAAAGTGGCTCCTTAAAAGCATGCAGTCCTTATAGATATGTGATGGAGGAGGAGGAACACAGCAGCAAGAGTCAAAAACACCCTTTGTAGAGTGGAATATTAAAGAGTAAAAGTGGAAGCAATAGATGGCATGACAAAGGGCTTCTGTTGGGAATTTGTGTCTACAAATAGTGCCTTGTTAGAATGAATCCATCCTCCAAAGTGATCAAACCCCAGTGCAGAAAAATAGTGTGCAAAGTCTAGAACACCAAAAGATCTGAATTTTCACAAGCTGTAGGACTGGGTAGGAGCTGCTATGATTTGTCTTTCAGCAGGACTCAAGTTTTCAGAATGTCTCCTGCTTTTTTATATTAAACATCCATTTTTCCTGTCTGTTATAGAATAACTGGAACAAAGATGCTCATCATTCTTCTTGCTGATGCTGGTGACAATGTAAAGCAGAAAGTGAGCTTCATAAAAGCAGCAAATGATTCATAAATACATATAAGGTAGTTCTGCTCTATCAGTTAAAAGTGGGACCTCGCTCAGAGCAAGTATTTTTCACTTAAAATGCTATCATTTATTAAAAAAAATAAACAGTTGGTAGAAAATAAAAGAATCCTCCCTCCCCTGGAGAAAGTCAGAATTGCTCTTCTTAATTTTTCTACTATTTAGGAAGCTGGGTGCTGAAGCCAAAGCATCAAGTGCTACGCTAAAACTAGATGTATATATTTTTATGGTTGCAATTATAAAGTTAGATGCTGCACACATCATATGAAGTGATCCATATAGCTTGCACCATTCTTCCAGGTAGGAACAGAAATTATATTATTTCTCACCTTTTTTTTTCTCTCCAAACTAAGGCTTTACTGTAGACTATTCTTCCCTTAAAACAAAATTGTGAAAACGTGAAGTAAATAACTTTTGCCTGGGACAAACTGTTAAAGAAATTAACTGTTATTCTCTTTTGGAAAAATCCTCAACTGTATTTTGAATGTGTTAATACTTTTTTCTAAACAACAAATTCAAATGATCTTTCTTTACAACACTTCTTGCAATGGAGGAAAACTTCCACAATTTCCAGTAGCTCATTCCACTTGCAAACATGCAAATGCCTGCTCTTTTAAAAAGATGTTGTATACTCAAGAACAAAATTCAGTTTCTGGTTTTGTAGCCTTTTTAATTGACATTTTTCTTCAAAATTTTAGAATCTCCTTTGTAAAGAATTAGTCTGACTGCAGACATCTAGGTATAAATATTTCCAGACTGGTTGATCTCCAATTCCTCCTATGGATGAAATACCCAATATAAAGAATCATAGAACCACTTAGATTGGAAAAGAACTTTGAGATCCTATGTGACAAAATGTCATTTTTCCAATTTGGCTACAACAGTAGGAGCTAATAAAATCCTGCAAAGTAGTTTCAAAAGAGATATGATTGTTAAAAAACAAACAAACAAACAAAAAAAACAACCCCCCAAACCACAAAAACAAACCACTACACACAAAACAAAGCACCATAAAGCAAAACAAAACAAACTCCCCCCTAAACAATCTCAAAATCCTGCTGAATCCATCTGTCAGAGTTTGAGGAACTGGGTAACTGATAAAAAAGTTAATTTCACTGCTGATATTTAACATATCCAAAACATCATGTTTTCTTGACAAAGGAGACCCAGTTTCCCTTGCTTTTTGGTTTACGTAGTACACAGTACTATCAAGAGTTGTCACTTCTTATCAGCAATTCCTGAAGTTCATGTCAGAATAACTTGTGTGCATTTTGGAGTTCCTGAAACACAAAATGCTGTAAGGAAGCAACTGCTTCTCTGAACACCATTGATCTAGATTCAGACAAATCCCAAGCTATGCAGTATGTATTCATGTTTTCACTGACTAGGAAAAGTGAAGAAGCACAACCTCATGAGTTTAACCTGCCAGAAAAGGGAAGCCCTGATGTCTGAAGGAATAGTCACTCAATTCTCAAGCAGCTTCCATCTGCGTGAATTTACTATAAAATGTTAGTTGGAGAATATGAAGCAGCAGGAATATGTATGCTACCACACAGTATACATACCAGACACTATCATATATACTGTACATACAGAAGGAATTCCTCGACAAAAATGGTTTATTCCCACCAATGCCCACTGGTTTCAGGCCACTACAATGAATCTGGTGGAATTACAGTCTGGGTGTCTGTAACTACCTCGAAGAATTGTATCAACAGATAGGAACGGGAGAGCATTCTTCACACTGATTAGACCATTAAGTTTGTTCAATTGGACTTGCACTGACCAAAACAATTAAACTTCCTGGGATGATCTTGCCTTAGCCAGCCAGTGAAGAAGGAAGGGAAGAAGGAGATCCCACCATCTACAATGCTTAGTGAACTCATTACATGCCTGAAAATAACCCGAGAGACCTCTTGACTTCCTTCTAGGTCCATCAAGGATAGAGGTCATCCAATGGTGAATGTCCCAAGAGAAGTAATAATATCGCCTTCTACTTCAGACAAAAAGATGACTCTAGCCAGTGCCAAGACAATAAATGGTTTTCTAAAAACTGAACCTTCTTTCTAAAGAATAGAAGGCTTCAGAACCCAGTATGAGGTCAAATAACAAAGACAAGATGGCAGGTCTGCTCTGGTCATCCACAACAGCTGCTACCATAGTCTTTCCAAGACTGGCTACAACCCTCTTTCTCAAATGATTTTTGGGATTTCATTTTTGAGAGTGGAAGATTCCAGAAAAAAATGTATTTAATCAGTGAGATCTTTGCATTTTGATTTTATTCTCTGGGTGTTCAGTTCAACTACTTGCAGGTTTGAAATCAGCAGCAGGAGAAAACTGCTTACTTTTTATTTATTTTCAAGTGTACCTCTGCAAAAAAAATATATTTAAAAATACAGGTGCTTTCCAATCTCCTAGCAAAAATCTTAATGCAAAACTTCATAGTCTGAACAAGTGTCGTATCTAAAGAAATCAAGCCTGGGAAACAGTATTATGTTATCTTTTTCAATTACTACATTTTTCACAAACAAAGTTGCTAATTTGCTTACAATTTCTCATTAACAAAAAAATTATATTTTTGGAAAACTGCCAGATATTTATGCAATTAATTTCCTTGTTTCTGAAATCAAATAATTTCTAGGTTTAGCATAAATGTATACATGCTATGTTGTATATTTTTAATTAATGTTTTTGTTTTGTACACATTGTACAGTTTCTTGACTCTTGAAACTTTTTCCTCAAAAATCCTATTCTAAAATCTTTCTACTTTTCTACACTACAGAGAAACATGTTTTTACCAGTAATTTAGTATGATAATATAGAGTGATGGTGTTCGTTATATAAAATCTAAATTCCACAGATTAACTTTTAGAAAACAAATAGAAACTGTCTCTTCAGTTTTATACAGACATGATATTACAAAGTTTTCAGAATTATTAATAATAAATGCTCATCTTCAGAAGTAGCAAATGCTTAATGCACAACCATGAGTAAGTAATTTATTTGGGTATTTTTGTATGGTTTACATATGTTGCAGTTTTCAGAAGTAATTCTTTAATTTTAGAGGCTGATACCTGTTACGTGACTTAAATCAACAGCAATATTGACAAATATATTAATTTGGAACATCATGGTGAGTCTCTCCACTGATGTGGAAAAAAAAGTAATTACATGTTCAGTATCTCTCTGTTAAATCTAAACCTCCACATATTAGCAAGTAAATTTAACATCAAATTTAATATAACAACAATTTGTTAAGAGACTGCAGATTTCTAAGATTTTCAGGGACATGCATCCCTAACAGACAATCAGGTGGGGTTTTTTTTTAACACTATAGTTTTCCTCTGTTTCCATAAATGTGTACAAATGTTAACCCTGCATGACCTTTAGAAATTATTAAAGCATAGTAGTTAATCAAACGGCTCAAGAATTTGACATATTATTCCCCATTATTTGCCAACTAAAGTCACTTAATATGAATAACTGTCAGAAACTAAAAAGTAAAACTACCTTGGTAATTTTCATGAGGTTTGCGGACAGCATTTTAATTACAAGTAGCATACATGATATGATTGCAAGGTACATTGCCCAGGAGTATTTTCACCTGATGTTCAGGAAAAGGTATTTGGTTGGTAAGTAAAAACTACTTTATTAAAAAGAATTTCTACTCTGGAAGCCTCAAGAGCACTTCCTTTCCTTCAGAGCTGTGAAGTTTTTGTAATAAATCCTTTATAACAGAAATACATACTACTCCTGCTTTGGCTTTTATAATAGTTGACAATAATATCCATATTTATACATTCTTATAGTACATATGGACTGAAATCCATTGCCTTGGTTCTATTTAAAAGTAGGTTACAATACTGTATTCAGAGAATCATTATTACCAATTCATTGACAAACTGGAAGACTTTTAGAGGAGCTCCTCCAGTCTATCCTGATAGATAATATTTATCACTTCTTAATAACCTAAAGGATGGAGTATATTGTTAAATCTGAGCATGAAATTAGCCCAAGGAGAGCTAGAAACCAGAACTAGAAGTCCTGGTATACAGAACTAAAATTCAGAAAAATCATGCTAAACTGAAGACATGATCTGGGAGAAAATTAAAATGCAATTCAGGAAGGTCAGTAGTTCAGCTAAGAATTATCAACTGAGAAAATACAGAGTGAGGACAAATAACAGGAGAAAATACAGAGTGAGTACAAATAACGTGTAGCTATTCTTCAGAATAGTATTTTGGTGGTTAGTTACCAAGAGCTAAAAGTGATCAGCAATAGAATATTCTTGCATAAAAGACAACACACTGCCTTGAAGTGTAAACTAATCTTTACAGTTTACTTGTTAGTAAGACTGCTCTTTTGAGAGAGAGAGAAAGAGAAAGAGAGGGAGAGAGAGGGGGTACTACCCAAGGAATAGAGGAGAAATGAAAGATTCAGCAGAAAATATTAGCTACCAAAGGTCTAGAAAAGGTGACATAAAAGGAAAAATTGAAAAATTAGGAGTCTTTCAGTTGAGAGGAGGCTGAGTGGAGGTATAGCAGAAGACAGGGAAAAACACCCAAAATGAGCATGCGAAGTGAAAGCTCACTCTGCTAATTCTGCAGGAATACTACTTGTTTGTGGCCACCAGAAGGAATCCTTTCCCAAAAGCTAGCCGTTACTTTCTTCAGATTTATAATATTCACTCCTCAGTGTCTGGATGTTGAACTTGTAACTAAGATAGCATTTTCTTCAGGCCATTATTCTATTTTGTATCAGTCTCTTGGTTCTACAGAAACACTACACTCAGTTAACTAGTTTCACCACAATTTTAAATAGTTCAACCACACCAGACAGCGTAACTGTTTCACTATGGAAGTAACAAATTTTCTATACTGGTTTAAGAGAAGCCTTCAAGAGGAGGCTTTAAAGTATAGCAGTACAAGGTCCGCAAACAGAGCTACAAGAAAGATGTTCTGTATGCAACCATAGTTTTCAGGTAAAAGCAAATACCTCAACTGTTTCACCAGGTATACCTGGAGATGGTATGCATTATCTTCAAGGTATGCATTATCTTCGAAAGCTGGTAACTTAATTTTTATGACAAAAGTTCACATCCAAAAAACCCTTCAATTCCTAACTTTCTTCTCTCTCTCTCTTTTTTTTAAAAAAACAAACAAACAAACAAAACAAACAAACAAAAAACAACAGACTGCTTGCTGCCCATGCTTCCATACCTTCATAGCATTTCATATGCGTCCTATGCTTCACCTGGCCATTTTCATTGCTTAAGATTTCACATGTTGTGAAAGAACCTTTGTTGAACACAGTTACGTTTAAGCTTCTGACTTCTAACATGAGCTCAGCTTTTGATAGTGACACATACAATTTGGACATGTTATCAGAAACAATAGTTTTGTTTTCAGTATGTTATAAAAAGGCAAAATGCCATGCTCCAGCTCTGTGTAGCTTAGGCATTGCTGCATCAGTAGTACACTTGCGAGTTTAACTGAGATGCCAATATGAACAAAATCAACTCAAATACCTCACTTACAGAACTGAGCACTAAATCCATAAGCATCCAAGTATTAAACCTGTACTCAAAAACTTAAACTAGATCCTACATCACTACATTAATTTCTTCTTACCTCTTAGTTGCATCCTAGCAGTCATTTTACAAGCAATATACTGACTTTCACAAAAAATGCGTTGAAAAGCTAGTCAATGACAGTTTAGAATGACACTTTCTTCTAATGTACTACACATGCTCGTGCCTATGCAAACCAAGTTTTAACTGTCATGCTGTCAAGAAAAATGGTAATTCCCTCGTCATCTCTATCTTTCTAAGGAAGTAAGAACTACAGAACATTTTACAATAGAAAATTGTTTCCTATGTTAAATAAAATCTGCCACTTGCATGAAAGCCCAGAGAGATGTTACATTTGAAGCTGACAATAAGAAAAAAAAAAAAAAATCAAAAAAAATCAAAACCCCAAGCAACCAAAGAGCAGAAGACACAAAAGTGGGAAGCATTTCAAGTTTTATACCTGCCTATACTTCTCTTTCCTCAGTTCTCTCCCAGCTTAATGCAACATAAAAGTCCATTAACAAAAATGTCATCTCAAAGCTGCATTTGGTCATTAACTGTGATAGACCTTCTTAGGGAATATAACAGTCTGTTTATTAAGAAAAAGTCCCAATCTGAAAATCACCTTAATTATAGTGCCATATCAAAGTCTAGCGAACAATCACAGGCACTACCTGCAGCAACAGAGGCATGGTGCTTAATCTCATCTGCTTTTGAATGCTCCCCTACATTTGGTTCCAAATTTGTTATATTATAGAAAAATAGACCAAAAAACACACAAACCCCTCCACCCAAACAAACCAACAAACCCAAATCCACAAAAACCCCAAACCAAAAAGCTCTACATACTTTTCTGATCCAACAAAATTAAAATTGTTGCATTTAAGTTTTTTCTTTGGCTTTTGCAACAAACACTGTACTTGGCAGTTGGAAATTTGGAAGTAAAACAGAACTGCAGCTGCTAATTCTTAAGGTAGTTTACCTCTGATTTAACCAAGTGTGGAACAGTCTTTAGAAGGGGGACTTCACCTTATTTGAAATGACTTAAGTATTTTCACTCTCAGGGCAGTTTGCAATGCACACTTCTTTGTTTGGGTTGGTAGGGAAGGAGGTTTTTGAAGTTGCAGATTTTGGTTTGTTTCTTTCTTTCTCTTTAAGGTGGCTCAGTGTTGTTCTTGCACTTTGTAGCAAAGGTACCTAGAGCTTCTGTGGGGCACTCCATTAACTTTTTAGTCCTTAGAACTAAGCAAAAACACGAATCTGACTTAATATCCTTTATATAAACTATGAGAAAGGGGGGAAGAAAGTAATTCTGAAATATTTAAAGTGGGATTTAATCTCCAGCAGTGTTAATAATAATCCACATACTTTATTAAAAGTTTATACTTAACCCACAAATGTCCCGTAAAAAAGCCCCAGCAAAGTGTGATTCAAAAAGAACAGCAGTTACGTCATACAACAAACAGACTAAAGTCTCCAGTGCGCTGCTGTGCATTTCGTCCTGATTTTTGCTTTCTTTCCCCAAACATACCTAAGCTGACACATGCAGGTAAGCAAATTCCACCGGCGACTAAAATGCGGCCGCTAAAAGCGCCGACATTACACCTCTTCGGACACTTGGTCCTCCCTCTCCGTAACAAATGGCAACTAGACTCGCAAGAGCGAAAGGAGCGCAGGGAGCTGCTGGCGGCACCAGCAGCCGCCGCGGCCAGGCCGGGGAAGCTGCAGCACCCCCCGCCCGCCGGCGGCCGGAGGCTGCGCCCCCTCCC
>VZZY01000830.1:0-30034 GCA_013400335.1 Eurystomus gularis
TTTGTTTTTTTTTTTTTCAATAACTCAATGCAACAAATCTGGTCTTTAATGAATAACATTTCTGTTTCCAAGTGAATTTCAGAATAGTGTGGAATTTGGAGTGCCTTAATTTCAGACACTTAAAATCAGCAACTACCTTAATTTTTTTTTTTTTCCTTTGCAGGAACACTGCCCACAGTATTTACTGAACAAATCACTGACACCTTAAGACACACATTCCTACAGAAAAACATCATTTGAGAATTCGGCATTACGACTTCTTAATGAGTCCACACAGCATAGCCAAAACTGAGTGACCAGCATGCTTTTAAACAAGCTCCTCTATCACAATTGCCATGCTGAGTAAAGAAATTGATAAAGTCTCCCTCAAATGTCCAAGAGGGAATCAAATTGTGCATTCTTCAATATACTTAATCAAGTTGCTCATTTCTTTAAATCGGTTTTTTCAAATGAATTCAATATTTCCTCATCTGGAAGACAACAGAGACACATGGGATATTTATATGGAGCTCAACAGATATAGAAATATTTTCTTGGACATTTTCTGATATTCACAATGCTTTAAACCATAAAAAAAAATGAGCAAAAGAAAAATGTCTGTAGAAAAACTAGAAAAGATGAGACTGTAAAACAAATGGTAATGTAGTAAATAATTTGTTTTAAAAGTGATAAACAAGTTTAAAAATTTGTTCACCATAGTATCCCTACCACAAAAGATTTTTTAAATCAACTGAAATTAAAAAACTGTCAAGATAAAATTATGCTGTTGTGAACTCTGTATGATAAACAGTTTATGTTGTTTCTCCAGATCATAACTTCTCCATTATTCATGTCAGAAAACTTTTCAGCAACCACAATTTATATGAAGATTCATCACAAATGGGAGAGAAATTGGCTAGTCATTGACTAAGGTTGTGGGCCCTGTGCTCATTAGCCTCAAAGAAGCAATGATTTATTACAGTAAAGCTCTGCACCACTGTAATTGAGTATTTAGAACACAATTAGCTGAACTGAATTCTCGTGCCAATGGGTACTCATAGTACTTCTGTAGTCATCTCTACAAGTACTTCTGTAGTATTCTCTACGAGTACTTCTGTACTCATTTACATTTGAATCTTTATTCTGATACTTCACTAAATTCTTATGGAAGCTATTTTATTAAATAAAAGTAGTTCTAGTAATCCTAATTATGAGTATTTGTTATTCTATAGGGATATAATTTACAGTGTGGGTCATAAGTCATGATAAAACCTGTGAAAATATTCTTCCACCAGCTCAACCTGACATATCCCAGATAAGATAGTTAATATTTAAACTTCTCCTCTAGCAAAAAAAGTCGTACTCGTGCTTTAGCTGGTTTTATGCAAGGAAAAAAAGCCAGAGATACAGTACTAAAAATTGCCAATCCAGGCACAGAATTTTGTTGCTTCAACTACCGCAAAGATACTTATACTGCTGACTACAAAATAAAGCGTTAGGCTGTTAAGTCAGGTTAAATGAACACGCATGAGCACTGAAATTAAAAATTGGGTTTCTGTTTGCAGAAGTCTCAATTTGGTTAACACAATGCTTAAGATAACATTAGGTAGGGGTTGCTTTTTCCTGACCATTTCTCCCCTGAATTTAAATTAATACATTAACAGTAGATAAATCTAGGTATCCTTAACTGTAACTTAAAATGGGCTAATAAAAATAAAATTTGCAACTGCATACAGATCATATTATTACTAAATTAGCAAGGACTATTAAAATATGTCTATCGCACAGTTAAACACAATCCCTACATTTACCCTTTCCATAGAATTCCTCTTTACTTGAAAAAGTTTAATGATTTCTTCAGATGTTCTACTCATTTGACCACAATCCAAACACCTTATACAAGTGGAAGCATAAAAGTAGCTTTGAAGAACAGTAAGCAGATAAATTCAAAAGATTTCTCCTGCTCTGGGCTGGACCAAAAAATGAACAATGAGATTTTTACATGTAATTCTGCTGCTAGAAAACAACATGTCACCTTTTCTTGACAAAGATGATTTAGAGTTCTTAAGCATGTTACTAAACATAATACCCCTTCAAGAGCAGAGAGTCATCTGGTAACAAAGTAACATTTAGGAATTGCCTCTAAAGCAACTCCAATTACATAATTAATATTGGCCCACTTCCTAGATTAGTACATTCACAAAGGAAGTTTTCTTTATATGGAGCTCTGATTACAAGACTGCAGAAAAGCTAACGAGCTCCCAGGGCATGTGACTTCAGCATTCATTGTCTTTTACTCCTCCATAAAGAAAACTTCTACAGAGGTAACGACTGAAGGAGAAACAAAAGTCATTCAGATCAGAATATATTTAAACTATCTTTGATATACCACATCAATAGATAAAGCAACCTTAAAAAAAAAAGTCTTCTAGATTTATGATTAAAAAAAGACTTAGATGATATTCCTGCAATTTCTTAGCTAGCCACCTTAAAACATATAGAAACACTAAGCTGAAAGTGTTCCAAAATGTGGCTTCTCAAGTGCATATAAAAACCAGAAAAATATTCTGTCCCATAACAAGAAACATGCGTATGTTATGAACAATCTTTCTTCTAGGTTCTTCCTCCTCCTCTCAGATGAGGAATTATTAATAGTTGGCGCTTGCTTTGCATTTTCTTTATCAGAATCTTAGGTAATGTCTATAATGGTCCCATATGGAATTATTGTTTCTATGTAAGATATAAGACTGTTTTCTCCCCTTTTTAATTTGACATGAATGCAGCCAACAGACTCATGCTTTATATTTTTCTAGTACATGTTAAAAAGAATCCAATCCAAAATACTACATAATTAAAAGTGATTGGAGAAGGGAGGACAATTTCAAATGTTTTTGTGACCTGCACAGCCAGTACCTTTCCCAGAAAGGTCTTAGGTAGTCATCTGCGCTGCTACATATTTTTATTGACCAAAACCATAAAGATTTTCCTGAAAAAATGAAGTTATTGCCAACACGCCAGGTAAGTTTGGCTTTCTGTGTAAAATATCCTTTCAATTTACACTAGCCTGTGGTTAAAACAGGATTATATAATTGAGCTCCTGGTAACTGGCTTGCAAAATCATCCACAAAAAAATACCAGCAAAAATAGTACATTCCATTGAGGGCAATCTAAAGAGCTGCAACAGCTGCTGTCTTAGAACTGTTCCAATTTCCATGCTATGTACTCATGTGCTATGTAGAAATGCAACCATTTCCTTAATACTATTACTTTTTAATCAGAGAAGTTAAAAGAAAAAAGAAACAATCATTCTTCATGCTCTGGGCCTCTGGATCAGAATTTTAAAAGTAGTTTTAGGTGAGCAGATGGACCTAGCCAAGACCAGAAAATAGAGATCAGTTGCTTTTCAAGTTGTAATGGTGAGTTGTTTGGGTTTTTCAAATTCATAGCTATATATAAGAGAAAAACATCACAAGATTCAGAAAAAAAATAAAAATTAACTCATTCACATAGGAAATCAGTGTCTCAAAGAAGGGAACTTCAGTTCTGTGGGGTTTTGTGATCTTAAGCAAGGTGCAATTCACCTCCTTAGAAAGTTAACCTGACCAAAAGGTTAAAAAAAAAAAAGAAAAAAAAGAAAGAAGTATTCAGGAAAAAAGTTTTCATCCAGTGAGTCTCCATGTCCGCCTGGTACGACTTCCCATCCTGATCAGTCTTACTTTTAAGAATGCGATTTTTCTAGCAGTACAGATCTTTATACGTACACTCTGTACTAGTACTCAAAAAATCACTACTTCCCATCTCCTGATTAGATACAGCATGTGAGAACACATAAACCCTGACCACTTCAACATGACTTTCTTTGTACACAGCCAACAAAAATTGTATAGCACATAACCTGAACATGTGTTATTGAAGATCGTACATTCTTTCTGATACAGAAGTTCCAATAGCAGACTTCCAAAGATAGGTCCCCCGTAACTTCTAAATCATTTTGGAATACATTAAAAATCAAACTAGATCTACAGGCGTAACTAAGCCTATCATATTTATTCAGCAATAATCACAGCACTGTTTATAATCTGTGCTTATTGATCTGTACCTTTGCTCCAGTTGCAGAATGACATCGTTTGTTTTTCATTTAAAAGTTAAATGGGCATTTAAAGACACCTAAACAGAATGTTGCTGATTAACTGCTTTCTTTAAAAATACAAAAAATTTATAATTTTTTTAAAATGCTGTCTCTTACACAATTCTTCAGCAGTAGGAAGCAGAGGCAATGAGTGTACTTACAAGCCTTCCGCCAGTCTTAACACTTTTCCATATTTTTCCCCCAAGTTATTGCAATATAAGGTAAACTTTTTATGGAGGTGAATTACACCTCTGGTAAAAATCATACAAGCCAAAAAATATGTGAGGTTTCCTTTTTTAGTGAACTAACCTCGTACACAAACATTGTATCTTACAATGTTATTCAAGTTTTGCAACTTTTCTAGTATCAATTACTCCAACACTCATTCATCGGTCTGAGTCATGCATGCAAACATTTACAGGTGTATTCATACACATTTCCTCTACTTTCTTCTTTCAGAGTTTCCCTGTTTCTGCGCAGTTTAGTTAATTTGGTGCTGTAAGAAGGGCTTTGATTAGTGATCCTTTTTGCCATTATTCTTGCCAAAGAAAAGACACTATTTTTGAAAATGAACTTAGGAAGCATTCTCTTCCAAAGTTGATATATTCCTCTTTACTCCCTGTAAGACTGAAACAAATCTGAGTTCAGAGAAGAACCGCTCCTAGTCAAGGAGTAGCTGTGATCCAGACACTAGGGACAAAGGCAGATCTGTTTATTTTTCTTCAAAAAAGTAACTCCCAAACATCTAACTTCATTCCTTTCGTAAGTGAGAATTTTTATATGCACCATGTAAGGTCTGTACAGTCTATGCTACATTCAGTAAGGACACAAACACACAATTTGATCCTGCAAATAATCATGAGGGCGGTCAGATGAGAGGACAATACTTTTATCTCCTCTTGGTTTCAGTTCTTCTGCCCCACGTGTACATCCAAGCTTTAGAGCACATTAAGAAAAAACAGAAGTAAACAACAGAATCTGATAAATAAGATGCAACTGCACATAAGAACTGTGGCTTATCTCTCAATTTTTTTATACTCCAACTTCTGCTGGAGAATATCTGAAAATTAATCCCATGTGAGCAGCAAACACTGAAATTGTCTTTTTTCTGTCATTTTATGCACATTTTAGTTTCTTTCTGAAATGAACAATCTGTTTAGTTTATTATCGTGACACCAAACAATTATGACTGTTCCCAATTTTAATGTGGAAAACTATCGCAGAAACACTGGGAAGCTCCCAGGTCACACGTGCAACAGCACATAACCTTTAGCTCTGTGGTCATAAGAGACAACTGGCCCTGCACTGCCAGTCAGCAAAAGTTTCAGGAGTATAAACACAAAGCCAGGTGCCTAAAGCCACACTTCCACACTACATCAGTATCTGTGCTTCAAATGTAACAAAATATTTACCTAGCACAGAGGGACAGGAAGAGTAATCAATAAGATCCAATTGTAGAACACATTTAAAAGATCCCTGGCAACACATTCCAACTTTGAGGACCTTGCTTACACATCTAAGGAAGACTGAAACCACACAGTATGAATACTCTCCTCCATTCCTCTGGCACTGCTGTAGCACACCAGCAAAATTAATAGCTCTCCATACAGGAGCAGAGGTTGGTGTACCCAGACCAGCTTGCAGAACCACAAATATGTAATTTTCAAAGTGTTTCAGAGAAGCTGTATTTTACTTCCTAATGAAGGGCAGTCACATGTTTAAAAACAAACTCGACTTAAAATACATTTCTGACCAGAGAGTACTGTGCTGAACTGGAGCTGCTTTTGATCAACAAACCCACCCTTACAAGTAATGTTGCTGCTACTATACCATTTAGAAGTAATATCTCACAGAAACAGATTATTACAGAGTAATTTAAAGGTCATATGTGCCTCCTGTAATTATGAATTAGCTTTTGTTAATTAAAAACTAGGAACCTGTCCTATTTTTTCCTAAACCTATTTAATTACGCCAGTACAACGAAGAAGCTCTTCGGGTTTACTACTGAAGCACTCAGAAATTTGTTATGCCAAAACAGACTCTAGTGACAATTTCACATAGAGGGGGGAACTCAGCTTCTTATGCTTTTCATAAAAGATACATAACATATTCATTTCTGGTAGAGTATTACTGACAATGCTTTCACTGGTACAGGAGCACCTTTTAGGTTTCCTTTTCCTCCAGCAGCAGCAGCAAAACACGTCCAGGAAAGTACATTTTTGCTACGGTCAAATACTTCATGGAAGTACATGATTTGCTACGTTCACAGCCTTGCTGCATCAGCTAAATGCTGCGATCAGCTAAAACAGTTCTGTTTGTCACTGAAAGCAGGAATAGCAACTGTGGACCACACACACTTTCTCCTGCAGCTGGTGACACAAGGAGCTGCATTCACCTACAGTACACCTCAGCTTCCTACCCGTCATCCTTAGTAGTGCTCTCTGATGCCATCTAAGCCCTCAGAGTCACTCACTCCTCAGCGACAACCAACACCGCTAGCTTTGGTGTGATTACAAGCTGAGCACAGATCTCTATTTCCGAGACCCAAGTTTCAGAAGACAAACTACATCGATTAGAATATTATATTGATGATCAAAGAAGTTAAATTCACCAGAACTGTGTCTGACAACATCTTTTCTATTTCACAATCGGATGAGAATACGAACTGCTTCCCACACCTCTGAGAACATAGTAAAATAAACATGCAAATACGTCTAAAGAAACTACAAACAGTACTGGTTCTTATAATCAGACACGTCAACAATGGTGGTGGAGGCAAACAACTTGCAAAGCATGTTACAAGCAGAACAGCTTTCCCCTGCTCTTTGCTAAGTATACAATAGATCATAATACCGTTACTGACCTCAACCTCTGACAATGTCAACAGAGAGCAGATGCTCTATTACTGGCAAAGCTCGCTGTTCCTTCAGATAACAGCAGCTCGACACAACATGCTTTAAATTTTATCCACGTTTTTCACATTAAGTATGTAGACTGTTATGGGCATCTATTAGCTTGTCTTAGAAAATATGAAAGTAGATAATCTGCTCTTAAGTGAAAACTTTACATGTTTAATAATGCAGACATCCGAAAAAAACTCCCAAAGTAAACTTGAGCTCACTTAATTGCATGTATGCATCACAGGAGAATTTCTCACTAGAGGGTAAGTTAAATGCAGTCATCTGTTTGCATTGGTACCTGAAAAAACAACAACGCTAATTATTTTTCAGGTACTATGCTTGCTTTTTCCCCCCCCAAAGCCAGAACTAAAATAGGATATAGTTCTAGAGCTGCAGGATTGTAGTCAACATCAGTATAACTAAAAGAAGAACTTGGCAACGTGTCTCTTTATGCCTTGTACAGCATTAAAGGTAGCACCTGTGCACTTAAAATGATAATGTCTCGTTACCAAATGTTGCATGCTCATGTATGTATTAAAGCTTCTACACTGCATATGCACTGAAGCATAAAACCACCAGACATTAATTCTGAATTACCTGAACCAGTGCAATTAACATTTTAGCCATGTGCTAACCCAAGTACCACTCATTCGCAAAACAGAAATGGTCCACAGAGAGCAAAACCAAAACAAGCAAAAACCCCTAGGTTTCCATTCCCAGAACTTCAGTTCTTTTTCTTCACTGATGCTGAAATTCCATCCCTCAACAAACAGAGGTAGCCTCACAGCATTCAAATGCTGCTGTAAAAGTATTGAAAGACTATAGACTGCAATCCATCATAGGCAATTTCTTGCGAGTCCTTTGTTCAAGCACTTTGGCCTGCTTTGGTCCAGTCCTTACTGCTGTGTAATAACAGAAAGCTCTCAACTTCTCTCACCTCCTCTGCTTCCAGTAAAATGAGGGAGATTCCGGTTGCAGAATCCCTCACAGAGGGGAAGACTCGTCAACTAAAGATTATGTCAAACTTGGAAATGAAACTGTGGGCAAACACCTTCTGGATCCAGCTGTAGAGCAAAAAGGAGAACCCCCCTCAGTCTATTCTTAGCTGCTTATCACTGCTTAGTTCTGAAGAAAAAAAAAAGTGACATTTATTGTTTAAACTGTTTTAGTTAACTCACGTTGAAACAGAGAAGTGAACAACCACAGCAACAGTTTGGCTGGCAGACAGGAGATAATGGTTTCTGCTGGCAATGAAGAGACAGGAGCTAACAATGACTCTGCATTTTAATACATTCTAATATATTCTTAGAACTACTCATCTTTTGTATGTATACTTGAACTTGACTTTAAATTTGAACACCAAACATAGTATATGACAGGTTTCTAAAATCAGTCCACATTAGTTAATACAAAATACATTTATCCCACCTTTGGCAATGTATTCTACTTTACGAGCTAAAGGCCATGTTAAAATTTTAGAAGTGTTTGGATTTAAGAAAACAAGTAAGGCTTTTCATAAGACAGGTCTTCTGAATATGCAATCATAAATGCTTTATATAACCTTTGTATAGTGTTCATGATGCAAATAAGTCCTATCTAACTTTTTTGACAATTCTTAGTATTTTGGAAATGCTTAGCATTTTCTAAAACTTGGTCGTCTTCTTTCTCTCCTTTATCCCTCCTTCCTCCTCAGCCCCACAAAGATAATTAAATCAAGATACAGTCATTTAGCTTACCAAAATCACAACTGGAAGAATTAACGTCTTCAGACAGATTAGGATCCCTTAAATTATATTGCTAACAGTTACTGAAATAAATACGCTCGCTGAAACCGATAGGGTAATGCAGCTAATGTTTCTACATTCATAACCAGGTCTCTTGTTCAATAGGCAATAAACTCTCCTACTTAACAGGCTGGAAAGCTAGCAGGCATCATATATTCAGGAAAGAGAGAAGAATTTGCTAAGATTTTGGCTAATAGAATTAAAGTCTATTGACCACATCTCAAAATTAATGGCTAGGAAGCAAACTGACAAGTTTACAGTTCTAAATTTCACTGTTTAGCCAAGACACTAAAGAAACAAAATAGGAAGCTGACAAGAGGAGGAACAAACATTGAACTAAATGTTTCACACTGAACAAGAGATATTGTTGAAAGTTCCTGTCTACCCTCATTTTTTTTTCATTTTAGCTATCCATTCTTAAAATTCTAACATTTAATCTTTTTCTTGAAATTCATAATGAATAACCTTCTCAAAAAAAAAAAGAAAAAATCATGAAAATGAGTAAATCTCACCAAAATAAAGAATTACTTTCTCAGAAGACTGCTTAGGTTCCACCATCATACATGTGTGCTCTTTGATAAATCTTAACAGATACTATGAATAAAGCCTGGGATTTTCAAGAAACATTACAACGAATTTAACACCAGTTTGATTTCAGATATGCCAAAGCCTTATGTTTAAAGATGACAAAAACTGGTGCTACAATTAAAAAAGTTCACTACACACAGTTGGCTCTAAGTTCCAAAACTTCTCCGTATGGTTTCTATTCTTAGAAGGTTTGGGGTTCCCCACCTCCCATAAAATGAAGTCTGTAACCTCCTTATACATGCACATTTCTTGGTAGTAGAAAAAAATTGGTAAATAGAGTAACTATAAAGCAGTGTGAGACCATCATTTTTTAAAAACTATAGACATTTCTAAGTACAAGAGAACCTGAGGAACACAACTCAAATGCATACAATTTCACATTACACGGCAGTTTGACACCTGAAATCTAAAGACCTGATCTTGAAATTCCCCCAAAAATTCCAAAAGCAAGTCCAACAGTATAATTAGAAAGCAACCACACCTCAATTCTTGCAACATTCTGAATAAATTATAAATAAATGATAAAATATCATTACCGTGCATTGTCTCTGCTGTCAAAGTATCCACATTCCAATATCTTTCTATCCTCCCTTCCACCATAATTGTAGGCTCAGGTACTGAAAACCACTGAAAAACTTGCAGGTCATTGACACTTCAGCTGCTAAAAGGTGATAGACCATGTTCTTATCACAGCTGGATATCTAAAATCAGCTTACAAATTGAAGACTATACTGCCAAGACATAAATGAGTATTTCGGATACGCATTTACTAGTGACCTTTTTAATCCTCAATCATGTAATTAATTTTAGAATAAAGACTAAAACACAAAAGCACTGGCTTTATGAACAGTCATAAGCTACCCTTTGCTAACTGCTAAACCTTGTGTTGAATGAAACATTATTGCCTTAATTTTCTAAATGTTGTCATTGTTTAAAATATGAAAAATAAATCATAACCTCAGCATATCACAGTACTTGTTTGCCTAAAAATGTTCCATAAAGTAACTGAGGAAGCAAGCAAGCTCTGTAATACTAGTGTTGATTAAATGTGATATTAGGAACCTCATTTTAGAAAGACCCAAAGAGAGAATCACATGACATAAGCATTGTGACTCTCGATGACCTGGCTGAGAAACAGGCATCTGGCTACAGAAACTTGACATTTCTTCACAGAGAATCTTCACATGGGCCGAAGTTTGGACACAAACTAGAATTTTTAAAGTGTTCTGGTCCAAAGCAAAAAAATTCTAGATTATAATTTCAAATAATTTTATATTCACTGCATTCCTTATTGCGTATGAGCTCGATACTAATTCCACACAATATCCAGTAAGGACTTTGCTATTTCTTCCTCCCTCCATCCCCCAAACGAAACCAGTAAATGCAGAGAGTTCCAGTTGCCAGCTCATTGTGTAAGATGCTGTTTGCGAGGGATACTGATGAGGGATAAAGTGACATTATGATAGCTGAGAATAATGCTAAAAAACTGCCAGCTTATTCTTCCAGAGGTAGTCAGCTGATTTGTAACACATAATGTTAATGCTAATGAGACATACAAAAACTTCCATGTTTTCATGCAGGGATAGACAACAAAGCAGGATTTTTCCTCCGCGTGAAAGGGCTTTCTCTTTAATGATTTTTGAAGTATTTATCAGCAATGAAAGCATCCCAGAGCATGCCTCTCCCAGCTGTTGCCTACGTCTGAAGATAAAAATGAAAGTTACAGCTGACTGAAAAGCTAAATGAAAAGGCTCTGCTCGCAAGTACAAGAACTTTTACAGACATCAGCCTCCAGCACAGAATGACATCCTACTTTTGAAAAAAATGGTAGGTTGTACTATGGTAACACAGTTATGGCAACATCTTCAAAAACTGCACTAACCTGCATTTGGAAGGATGACAGAAAACATAAAAACACAGAATACAAATGTAAACTCAATATGAAACACACTAATTTATAAAGACTGGAAAACTATGCATGTGTTCCAGAATGTATTTCCCTGTTTTCTAGTCACTTCGTAGCTTCTGGTCAAGATGAGATCCCATCATTAATAGTACATTCTTCTCCACAAGTCATGCTGGTTACTTTGCAAAAATATTGCTCTCAGAAACTACACCATCGTTGCAGATGCCCAGCACAAACGTAGCAGGACAATCGCTAGAGTTCCCCTTAGGCCCCTTTGAGCACCTGAGCCCCACTTATCCCCATATCATGAAGACATAAGAGTTCTCATGGAGAAGAATTTGCTACCAGGCTCCCACTTCCTCATCCCACTCTGAGCACAGACCTGTGGCCAGTGTAGAAGGATGGGAAGAGAGTGACCAGCTGCTCCCATGTGCCCTGTGGGCAAGTTGGCTTCGGGGCTTTACTGGATAGACCCCCAACAGGGTATGCAGCGAGTGCAACTGAGATTCGTAGACGTTCTGGATTTGTAGGTATTCTGCATGGAAACTTTCTTTTATACCGTGACATGCCAATATTAAGTTACACCGAAGTCCCGTATCCACATAGTATGGGTACAACAAGCAGACCCAGTAAACTCACTGATTCTTGTCTAGCCTCCTGGAAAGATATAAGTTCACAGACAAAGGCACAAAGCTCAGCTGAGACACTGTGAGATTCCCGAGTAGAGTTGCTTGTGAGATGGCTCCTTACTTAGTAATCTGTACCATTTGGAGACAGTGTCTCCTCTGAGAAAAGCATCTTAATGGAAAAAGGGATTTCTGTAACATAGTTTCACCATTACCGTACTGACTGCCACATACTTCAGCAGTAGCTGCTACAGAGAGAGCTCTTTCCAAGGAAGTAGAACAGTCTCCCAACTAAAATATTAGTTACATTCACCAATCTGGGACACAGAAGAGAGAAATTCTGCTTCTTCTACCAGCAAGTCTACCAGCCCAAAAGGAAATTAGGACAAGTGACCATTTTGACTGGTCTAGTTGTGCTAAAAAAAAATTCCACATCAACAGCTGTTTTCTCATACAGAGGAATCATCCCGGACTGATGTGGTATGATATTCTTAGAAACTTATAGTACATATGTGCATTTATGTGCATGTGTGCACATACTGAAACAGCATCAACTTCAGTGATGATGTCCTGAATAGAAGTGGTAGGGTTCCAAAGAAGTCGGTCTGAAGATCTTATCCACCAAGAACTTTCTGCACTGTACGTGAAATTACAAACCAGTGAACATAAAACAAGATCCACTTATTTTATCTGCAAGCAACCAGAGATGCTCCTGGCAAACAAGGAATTTGGAACTATTGGGATTTTTTCTTTAATTTAAAAGGGTATTTCTGAGCTTGCTTACCTGGCTTGTTATGCTCACTTCTTTCTTTTATGTAGTATTAAGACTGATCTCCCCTAAATTACAATTCATCATCCCTATATAAAAGGAAAATATTTACTGTACTCTGGAAACTTTCTAATTTGTTTTGCCTTTACCTTCCATAAGCTAGGCAATTTTTAAATTTGCTTTTTAAATGTGTTTCTTTGATGAAATAATGGACAGAGAAACAAATGGCAGAGAAAGAGGTGTAGGCATGGTTTTAGCTTTTACAGTTTGGAAGACTTCAAAGTTAACAATTTACAAATGAGGCATGCTCTCTGGGATGACTGCATCCCTTGCTTGCTATTCATCTCATCTGCTTTATCGTAGCTACTTTTTCCAATGAGATAATTAAAAGTTTCTGCATAATGGAGAAATCTGAGGAGAAATAAATACGCAGTCCACACCCCCTTAATGCCTGGTTTAAATGGAGATCCATTTAAATGGAGATTCCCCCCCCTCCCTGGGGGTTATGCTGAAGCATAATACCAACCACTTGTCAAGCTAGAAAAGGAGAAGTTGGAGTGGAATGACATGTAAACACTGAGGGCAAAGCATCTTCTCATACATTGGCTGTGCATTCATTTCCTAGAACTACCGCAATATTGAAGACAGACAGCACTTGGTCTGTAGGCCAAAAGGACTTGATAATGAAGGCCGCTCCCCAGAAGCATTCCCATTCCTCCTTCCTGAACTGTGTCTCTAGAAGCAAATTTAGCACCACAGTCATGAAGAGCATGTCTGATCTCAAAGCTCTTCCAAGTATTAATTCAGAATTTTCTATTGATATGGGCTTCATACGGAGAACTTTGGTCAAGCTCACTGGAAAACAACGAAGTGATGGGATTGCCATCATCATCATGGAGAACAGGAGAGGTGCCTGAGGACTGGAGGAAAGGCAATGTCACTCCAGTTTTCAAAAAGGGCAGGGAGGAGGACCCATGCAATTATGGGCCGGTTAGACTCACCTCCATCCCTGTAAAGGTAATGGAACAGCTCATTCTGTAGGTCATCTCTAAACACACGGAGGAAAAGAAAGTTATCAGGAGTAGTCAGCACGGATTCACCAAGGGGACATGCTTAACTAATGTGATAGCCTTCTATGATGGTATGACTAGGTGGGTAGATGAAGGGAAAGCAGTGGATGCTGTCTGCCTTGAATTCAGTGAGGCTTTTGATGCTGCCTCACACAACATCCTCCTAGGGAAGCTCAGGAAGTGTGAGTTGGATTAGTGGACTGCGATGGATTGAGAACTGGCTAAACAATAGAGCTCAGAGGGTTGTGCCCAGCAGCACAGAGTCCAGCTGGAGGCCTGTAGCTAGTGGTGTTCCCCAGGGGTTACTGCTGGGTCCAGTCTTGTTCAACATCTTCATTAAGATTGAATGAAGGGATGGAGTGGATCCTCAGCTAATTTGCCGATGATGCGAAACTGGGAGGAGTGGCTGACACACCAGAAGGCTGTGCTGCCATTCAGCAAGACCTGGACAGACTGGAGAGTTGGGCAAAGGGGAACCTCATGAAATTCAACAAGGGCAAGTGCAGAGTCCTGCACCTGGGGAGAAATAACCCAATGCACCAGTACAGATTAAGGGTTGACCTGCTGGAAAGAAGCTCTGCAGAGAAGGACCTGGGAGTCCTAGGGGACGGTAAGTTAAGCATAAGGAAGCAATGTGCTCTTGTGGTCAAAAAGGCCAATGGTATCCTGGGCTGCAATAAGAAGAGTGTGACCAGCAGGTTGAAGGAGGCTCTCCTTGCCCTCTATTCTGCCCTGGTAAGGCTGCATTTGGAGTATTGTGTCCAGTTCTGGGCTCCCGAGTTCAAGAGGGACAGGGAACTACTGGAGAGAGTGCAACAGAGGCTATGAGGATAATTAAGTGACTGGGACACCGCCCTTAGAGAAAAGGCAGAGAGCTCTGGGGCTCTTTAGCCTGGAGAACAGAAAGCTGAGAGGGGATCTGGTCAACGTTTATAAATATCTGAAGGGTGGGTGTCTGGAAGATGGGGCCAGTCTCTTTTCAGTGGTGGCCAGTGATAGGATGAGAGGAAACAGGCACAAAATGGAACACAGGAAGTTCCATTTCAACATGAGGAAAAACTTTATTGTGAGGGTGACAGAGCCATGGAACAGGCTGCCCAGAGAGGTTGAGGAGTCTCCTTCTCTGGAAACTTTCAAGACCCATCTGGACACATTCCTGCCTGCCCTAGGTGATCCTGCTTTGGCAGAGGGGTTGGACTAGATGATCTCCAGAAGTCGCTTCTAACCCCTACCATTCTGTAATTGTGATTTCCTACAAGACTGGGAAAAAAAACAGGTTCATGAATCAGGGTTGGAGTACTGTCCCCTTCAGGCCTTCAACACTTCTACAAGGATTCTTGTTTTTAGAAAGCAAAGAGGGAGAACAGATTTCTAAACAAATCAGAAACACTGTCTAGTACAATTTAATTCTAACTGAATTTGTTTTCTATTGTTTAACTACGATGTCTTATTTTCTCTTAGATACTTCCATGCTGGCTACTTGATTAACTAATTCCCTATTCATCAGGTAACGAAAATAAGTGGGCTGAAAACAGAACACTTCATTTTAACAGCTGCTGCCTGTTGACCAATTTCAGTCCAACTGTGTTTTCCTCCTACTTCAGCTGGACTCACCAGCTTCTTTCACTACCTTAAGACTAAGAATATGCTATTGGCTTATTGTATACATATGGTAATTTGGTAATAGAAAACTGTTAAGAAAACTACAACAATAATCAGTAATATGAGATACTAAATTAGGCTAAAATCTTGGGACAGGAAAATAAAGCAAGAAATGATTGTTAAATTGTATCCGCCACACATTTTAATTCACAGGCAAATGTTCCGATATTCTGAAGTTTACATGAAAGCACTACTGGCTGTCTGTTTTAGAAAAAAAACACCAGGAATATGAGCAAATTTACAGTGGCATGATATGGAATATATTCCTATTTACTAACAAGTAAGCTAGGAAGATATTTCATCATACTACAATATACTTTTATGAGAAACACTGCAAGCACAGTAAACCCAGGAACAGTGTTCTGAGCCCTCATTATATGTAGGTATATATAATGTGGTATCACTGCCGATAATGTGCAGAAACTATAATTCAATATCTGGAGATAATCTGATTTGGCTAAAGCCATTACCAGAATTTGTCAAGGACCTACCAGCTTTACCTTCTACCAATAAAATTACTCAAAAGTGCTACAGAGAAATAATACAATCACAATGAGAACCTTGTGACAGTGTGAAATCTGCTGAAAGGCACAGTTGACACAGCCCTAAATGATGTAGTAAGTGCCACACGCATATTCCGTTTACTTTCGGTATGGAAGAAGCAGATATTACAATCACAGCTGCTATTTCTTCAAAATGCACTTTTCTTACTATCCCGTCCATTACACAAGGAATACTGCTTCAATTCAGAACCTCAGAAACACAGAAAATCAGGTGTTGGGGAGGTTGTTACAGTACTGCAAAATGTAACTCTTAAATTGTGAGGATGTCTGAGGGGGAAAATTGGACACAGGTATCAACTTTGCTGTTGGATTCTATTTGACATCTAACAAAGAAACCACTTCAACTACTTTTGAATTTCAAAGTTTATGCTTGCCAAAATAAGCATTAGATTAATAACAGATGAGATACTATTAAATGTAGTTTTTAAGACATCTGCTTTATTTTAACTAAAAATATGTTTATTCCTCCATAAATAGTACCTGTTCCTGAATAAATAGTACTTATCTATTGCATGCTAAATGATACCAGAAAACCTTCAAAGGCAGGAAAAACAAAACCAGAGTATTCAGGTAACCCAGAACACACTGCTTGGTAAACCCTGGATCAGAATCAATCCAATACACTATTGAGTTACAACACATTATACATGACAGATATCTTTCTAAGCAATCTAAACGTCATCATGTCATGAACAATTCCGGCTCAAAACATTCTTTCTGAAGAATACCTCTGCAGCAACAATCACTGCCACCTTAAATTTTACTTTCTCACAGGTGCAGAAAGAAAAAGGAAAAGATATTTACTCAGTGACATAAAAGGATAAAATAGTTTATTAAAGGAGTGATGGAAAGAGTAATAAAAAGAATGCAGGTGAGTAGGCGATTGTTCCATAATGGTATGGTTTTTTTATGGGGGAGACATTACAAAAATTTGTCTCAGCTGAAACATCTTTAGAAAAAAATAATTGAGACCAATTAACAAGAAAATACAATGGCCAGATGACCTTCTCTCAAAACGTTTAAAGAAAGTATGGAATGAAACTACTGACTTATTAATCATTGTGTACTGTCTCATTTAAAACCCTTAAACACAAAGACCTTACCTCTGGCTCAAAGTTCTTGAGATAAGGACTATGCATTTATTTTTTTCCCTAGACATCCCCTATTGGTCAGCGTTGGAGCTAAGATTGGGGGTTTGATGCTGTAACCCAGTACTTTTATTTATTGTTATTTATATAACTTATAATTTCTACATCAAGGAAAAACCTTGCTAAAACAGAGCGTCACTTCTAGCATGACCAAGTTAATTTTGGGGCACATCCTAACTGAAAGAAAAATCTTGACTTTTAACTTCCAATTAATTACAGTGCTTAAATTATTGATAAAAATAACCTAGTCCTGTAGGAGCATGAATGCTTTCCAAATTTACATAAAAACAATATATGCAGACTAGAAATCTATAGCTCAGCACAAACACATTGCTCTATTTTAGGCTGATAGATCTACAGTACTGTAAAATAAAACCAAAACTGAGTGCTTTGAACCTGCCCTTTGGAAGATCTGTGTTTGTCCAAGCTGAAAAGGTCTCCAACCACTATGCACAATTAGGACAGCAGAATACAGGCCAGATTTAGCCCTCTAAACAAAGAATTTCTAAGCATGTCTTTGATTTTTTTTTTTTCCCCCACAGTTATTCACAGCAATGAAGGTCACTGCAAATCACATAGCACACATTTTAACTGCTTGTTACCACTTACACAAAATCACAGCTAGTGACTCTAAGCTAAAATGTGATATTTTTCTTAACTCATGCACAGCATGCTTGAATAGATACAGCACCAAATTATAAAGTAATCTTAGCATCTATCAGTGGAAAATATAGCAGCATCCAACTATTATTGAAGTTGAGGGAAACCACAACTTCTTTTCAAGTGTTATTTTCATCACTGAAATCTCACTGTTTATAAAAATCTACCAGTACAGGAAGAAAAACTGCATTAGGAAAAGCTATGCAATAAAGTGTGTCAGAATTAACTGTTTTGGTACTGAATATACATGCAACACATGGCTAACTTACACATTAGGGAATCAATTCACATACATTTTTACCTAACATTTACTGACAAAGTAAATTCCATTATGATGCCATGACATTTATAAAAAGATAATCCACTCTGGTTTTTTGGTTTTGGGTTTTTTTGCAATTTTGCTGTAACATGTACTTAGGTTTTCAACAACAAATTAATTTTTCAACCCTCCTCTGGGGAGCACAGCCTTTGGTATTTAGCCTTAGGAAAGAGTTAACTAGATGCAACAAAGTATCCATAATAGAGTCAATACTATAAATGTTAAAATATAAACTTAAAACTTAGGTAAGCCTCTTCTGACTTGAGAACAGGTACAGTAGTTGAATTAGGAAGTTAGTTATTTAGAAAGGCAAGTTTTACGTACAATACCCACACTCTAGGTTTGGCTTAAAAAAAATTACAATCCCTTGAGATTGTACTACTACTCAGAGTTATAATAATTCTAACGATTAATTACAACCTGAAAGCTTGTCTGCTCCATGGGAGTCAGGTATTTCTATTGCTATCATAAGACCATAGCAGTTTATCACTCATTAGCCAAGTTATTATACGTTAAAGTGTTTGTGTTTAACACGTCTTAACTGCAAATAGAATGCATTCATTTAAAACATGAGAAGCCACCAAAAAGGTGCCATAAGATGATTCTCTCTGCAACTGGAGCTAAGAGCATCACCCAATCATTCTGATCAAGTCAATACGGGATGAGATACAAAAACTGGTATTTAGTTGAAAGATAATTATTTTTTAAAAAGAACTTCAATCTCAATTATCTTCTAGATAGAACACTCTTTAATGTTTTAGTACACCTCATGAAATTTCTTTTTTCACCCACAAACCAAAGCTATAAAATCCATTTCTAGTGAAGCATCTACCACCGTTACTATTGTTAAGCTGTAAGTTTAAATGCAGAAGAGACTCAAATCTTCAAGTAATATAGCTTCATCAGTAACACACATAGAAGTCCAGAACGTTTGACTTCAAAAGAGAATTACATCTCAAATCAGAACAAGCACGTTGAAGTTCCCCTTCCAAGTCAAGATAGATGCCTATAATTACTCCTTTTTCACTTCTAGGGAAACAAATATTCCACCACAAACCTCAAAAATTAATATAGTAACGTTCATGGTCAAGGATTCAACTTCAAGGACTTTCATTCATTCCCATAGGACTTTCACATACACTCTTGTGATTGGAGTAATGGCAAGTACAAGCGAGGATGTGTTGGCAACCTTGCAAGTCTTTGCTAAAATACACGATCACAGCTTTGTAGGGTATGTCCTGAAATGCCCCTATGTACAGTAAACCCATGGACTTCAAACTCCTTGACTTTGTACTCATGGTTACTCCTCCAAAGCTTTAGAGGAGAAAGGATAGGAAAACTTGTGCTCCTCTGCCCTGAGATTTCCCTGTCTCTCTTCACATACTGAGAAGGGGTTACAAATTGTACAACGCAGAAACAGCTGAGGTTTCACAATCACCTTACATGCCAAGCGCTGACCCTGTGTTGGAGTGTCTGGCACACTGAACGCTGCTTGCCAGTTGAGGAAATGCTTCCTCCAGACATATCTGAGCCCATGTATCTGACCCCTGCCCAGGAAACAAGTATCTGTTCTGCAACCTAACAGTTTAGTAAAGAGCAGGCATGAGCAGCATATAATTACACAGACTGAGTGCGCGAAGACTATGAAGAGACCCCAAACCTTGTAAATTCATTGACAGCTGACAAGGCTACCTATCAGTTCATATCCTTCAAGATTTAGTTTACAGAAGAACAAATGAACTTCCATTACTTGCCAAGATCAAAAGTGCATCATTATGGTGGAAGTATCAGCATGGAGCCTCCACTACCAGCTTTCTTCTCAGGAAGACTAAGTGGAAAAAGGAAAGGAGTAAACAACTAAGTGGAAAATAGCCTGAGTACCTGAACCTCTAGCACCCTAATTTGTCCTTCACTTTTCCCAGAGGCTTATTTTGAGATTGTTGGCTAATAATTGGACAGGCCATATATCTCACTCTACAAAACAACATTCTGGAAACAGAGGTCTGATGCAAAATGCTAAATTTTTGAGGTTTAAAATGGTCATATTCACTTGCATTTTTAGTTTGAATAAGATTTAAAGATTTATGGGCTTACATTTTTTCTCCCACAATTCAGCAAAAGCATGGTTTACACGCTTGATAGAAAAATTCTATGAAATGAAATCCTCTTCACTTAAATTATATCTTTTGGCAAGCACTTGGGCACATAGGTTTTCTTCTTTTCCCTGACTTATAAGCAAAATTAAAAGTGCAAACATTCATCTTACAAAAATAAATTCTGCATCCAAAGAACCCAAATCCAAGTATTTATTTACATGTAAAATTGTTCTTTTTTAGAGATGAAATTTTTGAGTAAGAATGTTAGGTTCTGTACTTCCGTAAAAGCAAATTCAGAAATATTTTATGTTTTAGTAGCAGTCCACAAACTCACACAGCAATGAAAACAATGTTACTGTTTGTGACCCCACCCTGGAAGTGTTCCAGGCCATGTTGCACAGTGATCCCAGCAACCTGGTCTAGTGGGAGGTGTCCCTGCGCACAGCAGGGGCGTTGGAACTGGAGGATCTTTAAGGTCCCTTCCAACCCAAACCAATCTATGATTCTATCCTCTTATACTAAAGTGATGGAATATAGAATTTAAAGCAACATTTCTGAACACAGAATCTTGCTATCCAAAGAGACTGCATTGGTCTTGCAACTTGAGGCTGACACATGGGCCAATTAAGCCTTTCTCAGCATCACCACCTCAACTTAAAGATACGCTCTTTATAGGCAAAATACATTTTTTTACAAAGTAATCTAGCGACAAAATAATGCACCTACTTTTCCTGCATGTGTAAGCATACTCTTTAGAAATACATTAGTATTGTATGAAGGATATTGAGGCATCCTTGGCAATTCATCACTTCGCTAACTATTTGAGAACGGTTATTGCACAAGAGCCCTTAAGTGCAAAACTTTAAACCATCTCTTTAAATACTTGCAGTATCCTCAGCCCCAAAATCTATCATTTTCTTAACTCATTGTGATCAATTTGCCTGACAGTTATCTGCTACACATTTGTATCTTGTTACATCTACCTTTAAAGGTAAGAAAAAGACAATTTTAATGTGCTTACAACCCATTTTACTCAACCCCTCACTGCAAACCCTCCATTCACTGAACATCCACTTGTGTCAAGGCCTCTAAATCATCTCTAAATCATCTGTAAATCTTCACCCAATTTTCACTGGAACAGAACAAAGCACACACAAGACAATCCTGTGTAGCCCTACCTCTGTTCAAAGAATGGATCAAGCTCATTGAGATTATTTATTAAAATATGCTATGTCATACCTCACTAAAATATACCACCTTTGTGCAGTTGCTTTTTAAGTTTGCTTTCCATTAGCCCTTCCAGTTGTTGCTTTTCTTCGGATGCTTTCTGAAACAGTCTCATTTCCAAATATGGACAAAGAGGACTAGATAAATACCTACAGAATCCCTGTGTAGACACTAATTCCAATGGCGAGTGCTCTTCCTCCCCACTCCCCTTGCTGAGCAACACTTCAGATGACAGCTTATCTAATTCATGCTTTAACTAACTTTCCTGGAAGTTTCAATGTAAAAAAAGCATCCAGAATTCTACTTCTGCCACAACTTACGTTCAAAATGAATTTCCTACCCTGCACTTAATGCCCTATTCTTCATACTTCTTTCTTTCAAACAATTACCATTACAAAAATGAAGCTTTTATCCACCTAGTTATTTGCTTAGTCCTCAAGCTAAAGTCCTTACACGATTCCAGAATTTGCCCTGACCAGTACAAAGAGATGTACATGCAACATCATGCAAAGCCTCAGCCCTATCAGTCATTGAGTGAAACCAGTATTAAGGTTCTGCATTTGAGCTTTCATACATGCATTTAAATTAATTATTTGGGGCTAAGAAGTATGTCGGGTTTTGGATCAATAGTAACATTGCTGCAAGGCTTTCTAAAAAACACCCGTCATCCATGTGTCACACGATCAAGCTAAAAACTCCTTTGCTGGTACCATTCCCACCAGCTGGACAGTTCGTATCAGCATGTTTGTGAACACTCAAAATACCCCGCTTTCTTTTGCTCCCTGCAGTTTCTGCTGCACAGAGATGTCGCCTGCTTGGTTCCATTCACAGATCACCTGCTCAAGGAAGTCACTGAACTTCCCAACCAGACAGACACGCTGAGGGGTGTTTGTGCTACTTGTGTAATAAAAAGAAGCTTAACATTAGGCATTTTAAGCTACACATGGAACACCGTATGGAAGCTTACTGTATCTTCTGAGACATCTAACATTAACTCCTCCAAATTTCCTTTCCTACTGCTGTTTACCTAAATGTCACTGCTTTTGCTGCATCACTATGGGAACAGTGGCTGTTCCTCCTGTTCCCATACTGCCGCTACCAATCACTTTTTCTTCGCCAAAATTTGCTGCCAAAACATTCTACATTCTCAAACTTAAAATATAGCCTCTGACAACAAAATTCACCAGCAAGTGTTCACCAGAAAGTCAGCCAAACCATTTCCAAATAAAGACAAAAGAAGAAACTGTTTTAAGAGAACTCCCTAGATCTCATTCTGCTGTTCACCGTATCTAAATGTTTCACAGCCTCAAACTTACTCTTCCTTTTGAGATCCTTTTAGAGCAGAAAATTGTTTTATAGATGGGAAGCTAAAATACTAAAAAAGACAAATAGCCTGTTGAAGAACACACTAAAAAATTCAATGCTCATTCCTGAAGTTCTTGGCTAACATCTTACCTACCTTCTCTTACCCTTTCTACTATAGCACCAAACCTTTTTATTACCTTAACCTGCATAATTCAGTGTTCCTCTTGGGAGACATGCAGTTCTCTAAGCATGAAAATTAATAAAGCCTTGTCCCTACAGCCTGGCATTGGTTGACGAGTTTTGCTTTGACATGTGGGCTCCTCCTGCAACCTACCCATGGGGGAAAGACAGAACACAGTTTCTCTCTTCCTGTTCTCAAAAAAACACGTAAAAATAACGTTGCAATCTTTGTTTCTGCTGTATTTGGTTGAAATCAGATGCTCTCAGAAGTTACAAAGCTGCATTACAACTTGTGACCTGGGTATTTTTCATCCACATTGATAAACACTCTGAGCCATACAGTGCTTAGGGAAAAACATAGATGTGAGAAACAGCTGACAGTCTTTTGTTACAGGAGACAAAGTCCTTTAAAAAAAGTCACAAATCTAACCTGTGCTGGCAGGCTAGCTCTGTGCGTGCTCAGCCCACCTACGCTCAACCTGCACTAACTATGGGTGCTAAGCTTGCAAAGCCTCCAGCAAGTTTCAGAGTTCAGGGTAAGGTCTTCTTAGTGTATTAAGAATACAGATGGCATGTGTGCCTAGTCTTGAGGTGGGCTTACACCAACACACCCATGACAATGCAAACATAATACTGCCAGTAAATTAGCCAGTAAAATAACACAGCCTCTGCTGAAACCACGTTATGGGGAATTTCAGTTAAATGTGACAGTTTCATTATACTTAAAAAAAAAAAAAAATGTTAAAAAGTGCCTTCAACTTGATACTAGAACAGAAAGAAACTTTCTGTTGTATAGTATGCCTCGAGATTTACAGCAGCTGAGGCACTTCCACAGGAAACAGAGTTAGCTGCCTTGCCCTACTAATGCCAGCCAGCCACAGATACTTGGTACCTGGAAGTATTTATCTTTGCTCCAGCAGTCAGAGAACAAACTGCAGTAAGTATTATTTAATACTATGAGTCTTTTAGGCCCAGCTGGGTCAAACGTTGTTCCTTTTTATCACTGATTTTTCTTCATTTAGTTCGTCTGAAGTCAGTGGTGTCGAGAGATTAAGACCTTATTTTAATAAATGTACAAGATCTGTATCATTTGCTAAGTTGTTTTCATTCCGCTTTTTCCTTTGCTATAACAAGAAATAAACTGAACAGTAAAAGCTACCTGAACTCAGAACTAGTAAGTCTTCTTGGGATGAAGGTAAGTATGTAAGTACTTAAATATCATTTCATTAAGAATAACTGACTTACGCCACACATCACTGGTACGTGTTTTAAAGGATTCTGGATGAGTATTTGAAAAAATATGTAATGTCATGATAATAAATCCATCAGAATGATAACCACACTTAACAAAATGTCTGATAAGCATAATACAGCTTTAGGGTATTTGCTACTCAGTACCTTGGAAGGATTGCATTTTTCTGATTAGCTGAGTGGCATAAGATGCAATCTTGCTGGAGGCTGCTGCAGCCACCGTCAGCCAACCCAGAGAAGTATAATTATTAAACTACTGAACCTTATTAATGAACACATCTTATGTTTATGTTCTTGCACTGTAAAGAGCTTTCCAGCCTTTATGCCATACAAATGTAACTGGCTCTGTACGCTCCTTTGTGCCACTGCATCTTCCACAAAATTTTACTAAAATGCAACCTGGTAGTTCTGTACAACATATTTAAGCTGTTTTGTATCATGTAAGACAACAACTAAAACAATTGGTCAAATGAATCTTTGGGCTGAGCCACTCTCCTCAATTGAGATACATCAAATATTAGTTTCTTTGAGCTGAACCACTTTCCTCAATTAAGATACATCAAATACTAGTTTCTTTGAAAATATACAATAAAGCATTTTAAGAATATATTCTGATCTGCTGCAAGTTCTTTGTCTATCATCATCCCTTCTGCTATACTGGCCAACACCAACCACAATTTGTATTACGTGTTTTACCACAGCAACAAATAGTGAGACTGAGATCCTTAATAAGGACATTATTAAAAGGTATAGTTCTACAAGATTTCAAACTTGTAAGCAGCTCTCTACATCACATCAACAGCGAGTGACCACTGCGAAAACCATCTTGTAACAGCAACAGAGTTAGACACTGCCCAAACCTTGAGCCATGCAACTAAACCGAAGATGTAATATTAAAGGTATTATGCCAGCATATTGGAGGAATATAATCTCGGTTCATAACTATACAAATAAATCCACGCAAATCTATTTGCTCACCATTTCCAAGTTTCATATTACTATCAATCACTACAGTATTATTTTAGAGTAATACTCCCTACTAACACTGAACAGGCAAAGGATGTATTCTCATTAGCTCTGTTGATTTCATAGTTACATTTTGAGGATAAAACTGAACTCTGCTTAGTTTGGTTTCAAATGCTGAAGTCAAGCACCTAAGTTTCTGAGAAGAATCACACTGTTTAATAATTATATTCTTCAAGAACGGAACTCTAAAAGTACTTCATAAAAATTACTATGAAAAAAACAAACACTAAGCTGCTAATCAGTGCTACCAAGTGAATTTCATACAGGCAGGAAACAAGCACATGGTCTCCTCTCCCCTGAAGAGGGAGGGGAGGATGATATTCTATTTGCAAATCATTAAATGAAAATTTTATTGCAGAGGACTACACAATAACAAAAAGACCCTAATGTTGAAAAGTAAATCCATACTAATTAATATTCTCTATCTATCACTATATTGATTTAACCTTTCTTCGTGGCCCTGTCCTTCCAGATGGCCCAGCAAAAGAAAGGTTTTGGCACGTAACAGCATGATAAACAAATTTGAATTTTTGCAAAATGAATGGTAAACCAAATCATGTATTCAATGAACCTTCACTGAAAACAGTTTGCCGTTAAAGCTCACCAGAGTAGAAAATAACATTTTAGTTGATCTACACAGCTACATGAGTCTTTTGAAGCACCCAGGAACTGGCTTTTCAAAAGCACCCAGAACTTCTCAATTTCTGCTCAGATTAATCAAGCAAGCCTTGATCAGCCCTTTCAAAAGCCACAGATCCCAGCTCTGTGGTATTACAAGACAAAGCACTCACACGGACCATATAAAAACTACACCACAGTTCTCAACGCATAATACGCTTCTTACATGAAGAATCTTTTAGAAGAAAGCAAACACCCATATTCTGCATAACCTATCATTTTAAAACAGGTTTTATAAAGCAAATCCAAGCATTATCTATGACAATCTGCTTTTGGTGTGGCACGGATACAGGGTGACATGTAAATACTCTCCATTTTATGTGTTCATTTTGAGGAAAAACTTCAAAAACAGTCTTCAGGGTTTTCTTTAGCATAGCAGTTATTGTCAAGGAATAGAACTGTAGATTAGCATTTTATTACATTCAAATGCTCAACATTGGAGTAAATTACTAATTCACATGGTTTACATACAGTCAGTTAACTGGTTTTATAACCTAGGTTTATTCATGGCAGTTTTCTTAGGGCATTTTTAAAAATCAACTTTTCCTCTATTCCAATAGTTTCTATGAGAAGTACAAACTTCTCCCCCTCATCTGAAATGCTTACTTTAGATTTGAATTACAATTTTAATGTCAAATCTAGGTTTCCGACTGACCAGTCAACTGATACAAGAACTAATAAGATTATTCCGTGTATTTGGAAGTACACAGATTAAGTTTTCCTGTGACCAGTTGATACCTTAAAGCTTTGCAGGCATACCTTTATCAAGCAGGGAGTAAAGGGAAAGGGTGGGGAATCACTGCTCTTCACAGCACAATTTAACTAGGGAAAAAAAAAAGCCTTCTACCAGAGCAGCACTATTCTGTTTGGGAGACTGACTTTAGGCAATAATAGAACAAGGGCTCGTTCTGGTGTATGCTGTATCTCCCCAGGCAGTTTGCCAGCAATGCACTACCAGCAAATCTTTTTGAGGAGACACAAGCCCTTAGCAGGAATTCCCCACAGGAACAAGCTTGCAACGTTCAACATGGAAAAACATTTTGTTTCAAATGGGAATGATTAAGTGCATCTTTTTGGAAGGCCTTCTGGTTTGGATAACTGAGAGGCTATCTCCTGCATTAAAATAAATTAATTTTTTTTTTTTTTGCAGTGTCATTAACTGTAACCTGTAAAACCAAGTTGTGGATGTTCTTCCTCTCACACCCTTGGACTCCAAACAGCCATCTTTATCTGTGCTGAAGTAGCTGGATCCTACGTCATACAGGGGCACACAAAGTAAAACAAAGAACAAGGACTAGTCTATGTTATTCCCAAACCTCTACAAACCCAAGTGACCCTTCTACTGGTTGGAAATCGCCAGTCGTCTTGGTCATACCCTTTTTCAGGAACGTCCTTTTCCTAAGCCAGAGTATGAAATACAATTTCTGTTTCGTTCACCAGTAAAGATGGACTTGACACATGCAATTACTTTTACCAAGAAAATTCAAGAGCTATTTCATGCTACTGGCGTAATGCAGAGTAGACAGAAGAGGCCTAGGAATTGGCTGCAGGACAATGTGGGTGTAAAACGCTACCAACCCAGAATTTTCATCTATTTTGCAGAGGTGTGCATTACAACAAAGGAAGAAACTTTTCTAAATACATGATCTGCACTGATAAAAGTCAAAGCAATCCATAATAAGTAGCTAATGCATACCACTGGATGTTGTTGGCTGCCAGTAATATAAAAAAATTTAAATATGAAGATAGGGCTGAGTACAGCATTGCAATAGGTTCTACTAATTCTCTCACAGAACTATCATCTATTAAGGAATTCTTGCAGTTGTGCAAAGGTTACTTACTGACGCAGACTGTCTCACCTAATAACCATTAAACAGCTTAACTATTAATTTTCAGAAAGATGTCAGGCTCCTCCAGTAGTTAGGTTCTTCATTATTTTTTGAATGAGAAAATAGATGTCAGTGTAATTGACGTACATTAAAAATAGCAGAAAAAATAATCATCAAAACTATCCCCCAGAGCACTTACGTATGCATCTAGACACAACCTGATGTGGAAAGAATTCAAGCTAAGCCTATGTGAAAAGAAAAAGGACAGCTCCTAACATTTGGGGTTTTTCCAAAATTGAACTACTGACTTTCTCGCAGGCTCTCCTGACTACCCATACGCAGAACTATAAATATACTTCACTGACTTGAATCAATATGGAATATAAAATCCCTGTGCTATATCAGTTAGATCCAATACTTGCAAATTTTTTCAAATTAATGACATTTTCCCTTAGAAGTAATCTAGTGCCTTTAGTAGCAGTATTTAGGTACTTGGCTAAATACACACAAAACGCTGTAATGTCTCCATCATATTTTCCCATATGCAAAATGAAGTATTTTCAGTAGAGCCCAAATTATCTTGCATCTTTCCTGAAGAGTTTACTTGGGTAACCTTTATGCTAGTTAGCAGAGACATTAGGAGAGAGCATTAGCTAGGAATCCAAAGGTAGAAAAATATTAGAAACAGTATCAAACAGTTATTTAGACTGGAAGATGTTCTAAGTGAAGGGAGAGAAACCCAGGCCTCAAAGGCCTCTGAACTGGAAAAAACAAACACAGCAAAGACAGTAGATACATGTAGAAGTCTTTCTAAAACACATCACAAAATATTTAGCAATTGAAAGCATTTATAATTATTTACTAAATGTGGTTAAAATTAGTAACATTCTACAACATTTTCAGATAAGCTACATAGAGAGGATAACTGGGTACAAAGTAAAACCCAACAACCTTTTCAATGGATGGATTAATTAGTCATGTGGCCTTAAAACTGAATGAGTCATAGGGCTGCTAATGAGATAAGGAAGCCTGACATCTCTAAGTCAAGAGTTCAGCTGGTTCTTAGAGTACTCTCCTGCCATGCCCTAGATTGAAGAAGGCTCAACTAACAGTTCAGGGACAACACTGGCCTTCCTGTCGCTGCAGTCACTGAAAGAGCCACCTAAATCCACTTACAGAGGAAATCTGTACCCGAAAGACAGGACACAAACATTACCTTCCTGCAGCAGCGTCCCTCACTATGGCTTTCCCAGTCCCAACTGCCTGGGAGAAAGAAGATAAGGTGTCCAGGACCACCACCTGACCTGCTCTGTAAGCACAGGCTGGAGAGACCTTTTAACGCAGAACCTCACTCTGAGAGGTTTCTCCACTGACAAAGGTAGTCAGAAACAAGGCTGAAGCATCCTGCTATCAGGGACGCAGAGTCTTTAATCAGCATTAGTTTCAAGCCCTCTATGCATTTAGGGTCAATTCCTTTAGTCGTGTGACTTTGCACTTGCCAATTTGCAAAAGAATAACAAAAGGGTCTTGATCACGGCCAAAATCCATAATTGTATGTAGTGGGGCTGACTGAGCTGGTTTTCCACACTGTATTGTGCCAGTCTGCCTGCACATTGTAAAGTAAGAAGCCCAGTGCTAGTCAGACCAGCGGGAAAGTCTGTAGGAGGCAAAGCACAGGAGGGCAGAACATGGTAGGTACAGCAGGATGATACAAGAAAGAAAATTGAGGTAGGAGAGTGAGATAGAGCAAAGTACACTGCAGAAGAGGACAAACAGAAGAGTAAACAGAGGGAAGCCAGAGGGTAGAGACAAAAGATAAGAAAAAAGAAATAAATGAGTGGGAAGCTAACAAGAACAAAAGACATGAAGGGAAATAACATGGCACAGACTGGGGGGGGGGAGGGGAAAGAAAGAAACCAAAGAAGGATATACAGGAAATCCTTCTTGCCAGAAACTGCTTCTTATCAAGCTCAGACAAGAAACACTGCCAAAAGAAGAGCTGAATCAAGCATGGAAAGTTCAGATCACCCAAAACTTCTGAAGGCAGATGAAAGAAACTACTTTAAAATATGAAGCAGTGAGCTTATGAGGATTTCATACCAGAGTACACTGTGCCTGCTGTGCTGCAAGAGAAAAAAAAAAAAACAAACTTCTCTGGTTCAGGTACAGATTACCCACCCACTTGCAGAAGAACTGGTCCCACTTATGAAAGAACACTAACTGATTGGGCACCAACTATTAAGGAGAACTCAGGATCAAGTTCAGTACTGTGTTCAGTTTTGGTCACCACAGTACAAGAAGGACATTGAGGTGCTGCAGCGGGTACAGAGAAGGGCAAC
>VZZY01000831.1:0-21952 GCA_013400335.1 Eurystomus gularis
TAATATCCAACCTAAACCTTCCTCGGTGCTACCTGAGGACATTTCCTCTTGTCCTTTCACTACTTACTTGGGAGAAGTGACAGAGCCCCACGTCGCTACAACCTCCTTTCAGGTAATTGTAGAGAGCGGTAAGGTCTTCCCTCAGCCTCCTTTTCTCCAGGCTAAAGAACCTCAGTTCCCTCAGTGGATACTTGAAAGACTTGTTCTCTAGACCCTTCACCAGCTTCATTGCCTTCCTTTGTACACGCTCTGTTCAGACAGTCCCTACTGTCTTGTCTTTTGGGACAGCCTACTCCTGAAGAATGTCTAGCCTTCCTGGACTACTTTACCCTTCAGGACTGCTTCCCAAGGGACTCGGTCAACCAGGCTCCTAAGCAGGCCAAAGTCTGCCCTCCAGAAGTCCAAGGCAGCAGTTCATCTGTTCGCTATGCCCAAGATGTTCTCCAACCATCACATCGCCCACAAGTCCTTTTCAGGTTGCAAACAACAGGTGGTTATTACCACCATGAAAGGTGAGCTTGGAGTCACTGTGGATAGATTTATACAGTTATCATCTCAGTGATTGATGACTAATTGCACTGAAAACTTATTACATGTTGAAAATTATTAGAAAAGGATAAAGAAACAAAATAGGAAATATCATTGTGTGGCTGTCTAAGCTTCTAGAGAGGTTTGAAGTCTGCATGGAAATCTCAAAAGGGGTAGCCCTTGAAAAGCCTGAAAAAAAGGTTAAACAAGATTGTCAAGGGAATAGTAGGTTTCACATTTGACTATCCAAAGAGTGTTGTGTATAAAAGCAAATGTAGCTTTTTATTGAAATATATATTAAGGACACAAAACTACCTTTACACATTCATGACTTCAGATTTTCTACAAAGAAAAAGACAAACCAAGCAATCAAAGAGATTTTTTTTTCTCCAGGACCAGGGCTGGCATTTGGCCAAAGCTAAGAATAAAACATTTCTAGCATGTCTAGCCAGGAAATATATAACTTTGCCTGAGTGCGATGTCTATCACTAGATTTTATGCATTATTATTCTAAAATCCAATTCATACATTGCTGTTAACGTGCCATGAGTAGAAATTTAGGAAGGCAAAATCTCTAAATAAGTAACAAAAAGGTAAAATTCTTATTAAGTGTTTTGCAGAAAACCAGAATATTCAGAATAATGTACAGAAACAGACAGGAGACAATTTAAATTCTAAAGGGTTATTAATTAGAAGGAGAAAGAGCAAACAGTTTGAAAACAAATCAGTACAATGTCTTTAGTATTATGATCCATTTGACAGAGAAGGATGGACTCAATGACTGCTCAAAGATCACTGACTACTCTGTGGCTTGGAATTCAGTTGAACATTTTCCATCTCCTGGATCACATTCTATATTTTTCACAATCAAATGTGAAAAGTATCCAGCAAGCAGTGTAAAGTCATTACATTATTTTAATAGATAGGCTTAGATGGAGCAGTTGACATTCAGTCTTCTGTGAGTAAAGCACTTGCGTTTACACTAGAACATGTATAGCCATGTATGTGTGACTCCTCTTGCTTCAAGTCTTCTGTACATTAATGAACAGTTTCTTAATTGTTTGAAATCAAGTTCATGGAGAAAAAAAAAAAAAGCCTTATTTAGGACTAGCTATATGCAAAAGAGGAAGTTTTTAAGAGCACATGCTTCTGCGTTAGTTACCCTTACTAGGAACAGAATTCTCGAATGAGATTCATCTGCCCCAGTTTAAGCAAACTTAGCCAGTTGAATTTCAGGTAATCTCATAAAGTTTTCCTTATAATTAAAGCAGAGAAATAGGCATCTCCAGAGGGCAATTCAGTTTCCCACTTTCCCTTATTTTAAAGTCCTGTTTTGGAATGAAATTAATAGATCTCTGGAGGTGTCTTTAACTTTAGGAACTTTAAAATTATTAGATTTATATAGCTAACTTTTGGATGACTAAATTAGAGGCAGATGCCTAAATTGGGGTGGAAGAATCTCATCTTTATTAATCTTTTCCCTTGGGAAATATTTTTTGCCATTGTGCATCATACAAAGCAAATTATTTTCCATTAACTTTTAAAGATAAAGTACATTCTCATAAACTTCAGCCAAGAAAGTTTTAGTATAAAGTCAGACTTCTCCAGGAAGTTATGTCCAGGTAGAAATTTGAGTTTATTACTGAAAGAAATTTTGCAACCTTAACTTATAGTTTGACTATAATACACATGTAAGAACAAAATATGTTTTGTTGCCAAGACAACAAAAGTAAAAAGCAGGGAAACTAATGAAAGTAATTTCCAGCTCTGTGGGTCAGCCAGAGATACACAAACATACTGCATTTCTTAGAGAAGAAAACAATATGGTCTACCAAAGTTCTTATTTTATTGCAAGAAAAGATGCAGCACATGACAATAAGGAAAATCACATTTCCAATAACCCAAAGTAAGTTTTATTTAATAGTCCATCAGTTGAGTATGAGGAAGCATATATATTTCAATCTAATAATTCCATCTCACTCAGTCTTACCTAGCCTGTCCCATACTAGGGGGACAAAAATGCTCATTTTTGGTTTTACTATTGTTGTTATTGAAGTGAAATCCCTGTTCCTTTATTCTTTCTTCTTCCAAACAGTTTAATATTGTTTTCAGAAACATTTAAAAATTGTAACAAGGACAGTGTGATCCAACATTCTTATTGCACAGATACACTTCAGAAGACTATACATCCTGTAGCCCTAGAACATGATAAAAACAGAAGAACATCCATCTCTGAGAAAAGATTAAACACTTTGCTTGTGTTCTTCTGTGGCCAAATTGTGGTCTCTGATTTTATAAAAAAAGTTGCTATCATATCTAGAAAGAACTATAAGTCCTTGGGATAGTCTGTCTTCCAATAGTTTTCATAGTCACAATTATATTTAATAAGATGGCAGAAGTGGCAAAAAGTGTAGTTTGAAAATTTTCTTTTAAAATGGTGTAGCAGTGTCTAAAAACTTGACCTGGAATAATCTTGCCTAGGTCATAAGGCACTACTTGGAGTAATGCAGTTGAATCTATCATTGAAAATTATGGGGGTCTCTGCCATTAGCTTCCTAAAATACGACATATCAAAACCAGCAGGAATAAAAAAGTAGCATTGAGTTTGTACATTTCCTTAGATCTGACAATGTGCTTGCTTGATTTAAAAAAAAGTAAATGAAGAAAGCAAATTTAAAGCTATTATATGATTGTAGTGATAGCAAACTGGGTCTCAGATACTTGTGGATTTTTGGAGGGATTATGATTTTTTTTTTTATAGCTCCAGTGACATAAGTTCTCTGTGCCATTTTGTGGCTGAAAGCTTAGTCATGACTAATCCCATATGAAGATGATGTCTACAGTGCACTTATAAAATCTCTGCACATTAGATCACCTGAACCAAATCTTTTTAAACCTCAGAAATAATAAGATAGCAAAGATATAAAAAATTCAAATGCGATTTCCATCCCATGGAGTTCAGAATTACATTACACACAGAATATAATTAACTCTACTGTATTCTATTCTAAATAGTAGGTTAAGAGAGTAGATTTCATCTATTAACATAAACAGAATTAGAGCAATGACATGTACTATGTTAACTAAAACATCAGCAAAAATTGAGTTACAGGGCAAAATGAAGAGGTAGGCAAAACACATAGTCATATCCAGGGAGTGATTTGAACTATAATTAAAGTCACAAACTAGAAATTAATACAGGAGTTTGGAGGATGATTGGAGATTTTCAAACCACTGATTAATATAAGAAGCAGCAGGAGAAGCAGAGAATGAAAAACTCTCTCTTTAAAGAATGGCATACCACCAGGGCTATGAATTCCCAGTCCTTAAAAAGCAAGAGATCAAAAGGCAGAATGAGAATATGACATCCTAATGGTGGGATTCATCTCAGTTAACTTAGTCATTTAAAATCTAGGCTGCTCTACTAAGCTAATTATCAGGGCACCTGCTACTGCTCACTGAAAAGGTGGGTTACTCAGAGAGCTGATCACCCTATATTATTACAGTGGGGTGAATGACCCAGGTGAAATTTATCTTTCTTTCCAACTGTGTATGAAGGGAGCCTGGACAGCCCTGTGAAACTACACTTCTGCCTTTTAAATAGCTAATATCAATGCCAGTTAATTCCAAACAGAGTCAAAAAACTTTTGTGCAAGGAATATTTTATTTTTGAATATTTAGTCTTAGTCTGTGCACAAAACAGTGTTCATCAGACTTAGTATCTGAGACACGTCTAGTAAAACAAACACTGTAAATCTATACCAAACTTAAAATGAATCCCACAATGAAACTGAAAGGAAAATATTTGCCAAAACAGTTAAACATCTTGCCCTTCAGAAAAAATATGAAGTTATATTTTTATAAATAGACACTGAATAAAGCAGACAGGATGTAACCAACAAGTAATGACAGTCAGAAAGTCTGGCTATTGAAACTTCTTATGCCACTATTGCTAAGCAATAGAGAGTGATGAAAAGCCTGTATTTATATTAACATAATCACATTAGTGAGAATAAAGTGGAAATGTTTCCAGGAAACATCCTCACTCATTTATAGAAATTCAAAATCATAGATTTGTGCTTCTTGCTCAAGGTTTGTAAAATCCACAGCAGGAATAAACATTCAGACCTAATATGTCTGTTAAAAGGGTTACACAACTTCTTTGTACCATCCAGGTCTTTTGCATGAAAGCAATATTTTGAAAATGTAAAATTTTTTTGTATTCAGATAACAAAAAATACAGCAATTCCTGCAAAGTGCAGTTGATCCATGTCTAGTCTGTGCCATTCAGTCCAGGTCTGAAATTACCTTTGCCTTGTGCAGGAAGAGCATTTCTCCTCAAGAGAGGTTTTGAGGGCTATTTCCTGTCATGCAATAATTCTTATTCCCGTACTAAAAGAATTTCTAGCAAATATCTAAGCTTTTTTTAAGTTCACAAACAATAACACCACATCAGAATGGCTTGTTCTAAACTATATCACCTTAGTCATGGCATTGCACAGGTACGCACCTTCCTTTCACACAGTGCTGGAGGACATACAAATGCCTGGGTGTTTTAGCATGTGACACCTAACATTTCAGAAGTCAGAGCAGTGGAAAAATGCTTCACAAAGTAAATCTCTTTACAAGGAACAGGAAATATAACTTTCATAAACATGGCTATTTGAAGGCACTGTTAAAGAAGGTGCAGTCTGATAGCCAGAGACTGTTAAAAGTAGTTTTATTTTCAAATACAAATAATTAACAGCACCCAATCTTCCTTTTCCTCTATGACTGTGAACAGACATACACTGAGGTAGTCCCCATCCTAGGGAATCCTGTCACAGCTGACGAAATGCTGCACCATATCACCAGTTATATGATGTGGGATTTAAAATCGCCAGGTATGTGGCGTTTCAATCTCAGTATTGTATGTTTACTCTATTCTCAGATGTAAGGCTTCATCCAAAACATGTTAAAATCATTAAGAATCTTTCATTTGGTCTCAGTGAGTCCTGAATCAGATCTCCAAAAGCAAGTAACTTGCTTTTTGGTACTGTCTCCTTGCTTTTACAGTAGCCAAATGAAACCAGAGCTTGCTCATATTTGCCACTCTCTGAGGTCCAATCATGCAGTGTTTACTCAAATTAAAATCCCACTGAAAACAGTGTGGATTTTTTTCCCATCTCACAAGTGTATGATAACAGGTCAACAGACAAGTAAGCAAAATTCAGGAACTCTCTTGTTAGCTTATTAAAAACCAGAATTTTCTAATTAAGAATGGAATAGGCTCCTCTGTGAAGTCCACTGCCAGCAGTGAAAAGGACGATAATACAATAGCGTCTTTTCACAGGCTCAGTCTGTGACATATAGTAACTGACTAATGATCTAGTTTCTTTTGAAGATGTAGGCCAGATATTCAGGAAAGGTAGACTAACCTACGTCCTTTTCTTCACCAAACCTATATCAACCTATATCAATCAGAATCTGACCCATTTTTTTGTGAAAAAAGCGTGCTAGTGCTGACATTTTTTTTTTCTGTATGCATGATCTATAAAAGGAATAAGCAATAGATACAAGATAATCATATGGTCTTTTTTTAAAAAATGCACCTCATCAAAAGATTAGAAATCATATTAAGTGCTGACTGCAGAGAAATCTGGAGTTATTAGCTTCTGCAGAGATGAGGGTTTGTTTTTTATGGTTGTTTGCTTTGATTTCTTCCTTCTGGTTTCTTTCTCTTGGTTCACTTTAGTAGAAATGTAGAACATAAAATGCTTAAAAGAAGACATGTATCTAAACAGAGCAAAGCAATACTGACTAATGAGCACCTCATTAAGCACCTATATATGAAAGAATATCTTTGAAACTCTTCATTCTCTAAATATGTTCATTATATTCACTTTAGACCATGTAATTGTACAGCAAATTGAATCACACTAGTGAGCTGAAGGCAACCTAGGAAAGATCATTATTGGTTTTTTTATTATTCCTTTTACAGAATTTACTTCATTTGAAATCTGCATTATTACCCTGACAGTGAAAAGCACTGAAATCTTGTTATGATTACATTACATACCTGTTGATAAGCATGTCTAAGTATGTATGCTTATATATCATTCATTCCATAACAATCATTTAAATTTGTCCAACTGAATGCGTTTAGATACTGATTTCTTTTTTTTTCCTGGACAGCATAGTCTTGTATTAAATATTTAATTGTATATTCACAGTTTTCACTAAGCTTTTCTGTAAAACTCCAACAAATACAGGAAATTTTATGACAGTGAAAGTAATATTTTTACATTCCGATACATGTTAGTCAGATGTGCAAAAAATATCTCTCACACTGAAATGATTACACTCTCAAATTTAAATCCATTTTTCCCTTAAAAAAGAACTGTTCATGTTTTCCCTACACACACTCTACTCAATATGGTCAATTAATATGAATTCAAACCTCATTTCCATTGGTATATATCAGAGGTAGACCCAATAAAACGTGCAGCACTATCTTGTTATAAAATTGTATGCAAATCAAGCTTATAAACTTTAGAATATCAAATTACGTTATGTATTAAATCAAGTATGCACTCTCTGGATGTGTCAAATGACTAGTGCTTCAGAGAGAGGCAGATCTGCCCTGGAGTCCAAACATAAAGCCCAACAGTCAGGCTAAAGAGATAGATCTGTGGGATGAGAAAAATAGGAGAGGACACTTACCCCCACTGACTAGGAAGAGAAAGAACAAGCGAGCTAGCCCACGACAGAACTACATCTATGAACAGCCTGAGAGTATTTTGCTATTTTCCTACTGTCTGTGCAGCATACTGCCCTGAAATTCAGGAAATAGTTTTAGAATAAGAAAATACCATCAACATTTTAAATATATTGCATTAAATAATATTTTGAATATTAGTATTAAATAATATAATATTATTAATAATACCAAACTGAATTAGAGACATTTTTAAAATTCTTACTTTGCTCTCAGATCCTTGGTTGAAGAGATTTACTGGCAAAATTTACAAATTGTTGCCATTGTAATAAAAGAAAAGGGCAGTGATGACAGTTTTAGTTACAGCTGTGTACTACCCTCCTTGCACTTTACCAGACAGTTCTGCTATGTAGTCTCTGAATGTCAGTACCCTGTGCAGGACTGTGTCCTTGAATTTTCTTTGAGAGACTTGATTATTAGCTGTGCCAGTAGAAGATGTAGAAGCAAAAAACTAGTTTACACATTGTTTAAAAGCTGTTTCTCAAGAAACAGTATTAGAGTTCTTTCCTTTTGTGCTGATTAAAAGATTCTGCTTTCCAAAATTTGTGCAGATGGATACTTTGTGCTGTAGTAAACTCACTATGATAGAACAGTTCAGCATTAAAAGAAGGTATTAGAAGAATAAATAAGTTTTTTGTAGTGAAAATGGGGCTTGAAGGATTTTAGGCCTGAGAAAAAGGGATTTTTATCTCTATTTTTTAATTTGAAAAAAACCACAAAACTCATGTTTCCTGTGACAGAGTTTACTGAAACAGATTGAATATAAGGCAGAGCATCTGTCACTGCTCTTTAGTATGAACAGAAAAATCCAGTTAGTCACTTAGTACTAGGCTGCTTTTAATTTCAGTAATGTTCATACTTCTTTCACAAACATGTTTGTTTATGCTTTGCTGCAAAAATACTGTGAGTGGTTTTCTAATTTAAAATCAGATGTTTTAATACTACATACAATCGTTAGACAATTATGGCTTCCTCCTGTATATCTATATCTATATATGGGTGATAAAAAGTAGGATTCACCTCATCTACTGCCAAAGTTAATTCAAGCAAGAGTCTCTCTCCATCTCTCTCTGGTTAAAGCAGAAGAATAAATGCGTTCAGAATATGTGTCAGAAATCTATATTGAATATCTTTTGTAGGATGGAATTTGATTGTAGAAGAATATTAGATAGCATTGGTTATTTCCAACATGGGAAGTCAAGTCTTGTCCCTAATGAAGTCAACTGAAAGTATGGATTTGTTTTATATATCTTTGATTATTGATTGTAATTCTCTAGAAGTTCAGTGTCAAGGTTTCTTATATCAGGAGCAGCTTCCAAAGTTATTTTATCAAAGTCAGATCCATAACCAAGGAAAATTTTAGTACAGGAAGAGAGTAGAAGGATAATTAGGAGAATGAGGAGAGATGACCTATGGTAAATAAGGGATTATTAACGCACAGTTGGCTGACACGTCATGACATTTGTAAATATACATTATATCCTAAATCACGTTGCAAATCCAAATTTCTTTTAAACAAAATCGAGTGATGTCATTTATCCAAAGCAGTTCATCAAAATTTAATACTGTTTTGTAACAAAACCTTGAAAAACTGTGTACTTTTATATTGGACAACTCAGGAATTCAAATGACATTACAATGAGGATAATAAGGCTTTTCAATCCTTTTACACATATTTCATGCAGTTACAAATTTGTATTATTAGACAAACTTGTTCCCTAAAATTTGATATGCACAGCTAAACAGAATATTAATGTATTCGCTGCCATCAAGTCATTCATTTTCATTTTAAATCCCACAGTGTTTATTACATTTAAAAAGTGATAAGCAAGGTAACAGCAAAATCTGAAGTTTACAGAATTGAGTTAATCCAAAGCAGAGGATTAAGTAAAATGTTAGAGAGAACTAACCAAATGAATTGATATGCAGAATAAATAAGTGCAAAGCAATTTATACATGAAGAAAATCTTAAGCTTCTTGCTTACTTCTGTCTCAAGAAAGGAACCATTAGTCATTGCAGTAATTGAGAGATATTTGCTTAATTTACAGCTGCAGTCAGAAGGCAAACAAAACATTAAGCTGCATAAGAAGTAAGATGATGAATAGCACAGAGTTTCATAGTTCTTCTGTATAAGTCAATATTTTGACATCATCTGGAACACTGTATGCACTATGGCATGGTGCTGGGAGACAGATTACACACAAGATCCCAGCCTTTATGTATTATTCCAGCTCCTACCAGGCTTTGCAAGATCAAGAAGGAATTTGTGCACAGCTGAAGGGAATGGGTTGCCAACACCAAAATAAGAAAAACAAGGACAAAGGTGAATGCTACCTAAATGTCCTGTTTCCTGTTCTGAGATGGTCCACTGTTTTAACTGGTTACTTACCTCAAAACACTACATGGAGAAGAGAAGCCTGCAAAGAATGACCAAGATGAAGGAAGACACTCATTTGAAAAGAGTTTAGAAAGACAGAAATTTGTTTACAAAGACCATTCACATAAAGCGCTATGATGAATACATATCAAATGTACAGAAGATAGATGTCTGTTCTTCTGGTCTTATATCACAATTTAAAAGACAACACAATAATAATAAAAGAATCAGGTGTTTTTAAAAACCAGGATAAAATACTTCTTCATATGAAGTGTAATTAAACCATGGGATTCATTTCCAACAGTTTAAGAGTACTGAGGAAAGTAAGAAGGACTGCCTAGTCCTTTACCTCAAGAAGTAAAATGGGCACTTACTATGAAAGATCACTTTAGTGGAATGACATCAAATTTGTAAGTATATCTGATTACTGTACATTCAGCATAAGAGTCTTGTATGAGACACAGGAGAAGGAAAAACTTAAACACCCAGGTATATGATACCTAAGGTACAAGAAATAACAGCGACAATACCTGAGATCAGTAATCTTAGGTTCCTGATTGATGGGCCATTAAAGAAATCACCCAAAGCTTTCAGAAAGTTCAAAATTAAGTTTCCAATTGGTAAGAAGGGGAAAACAATATGACTGTTAACCTCATGGGAAAAAGCAGATTTATTGTGGGATAGCTGAAGTGTCATATGGGATTATATAAAATGTATCACAGGACATTTAGACCAAAGGCATAAAAAGGAAGGGATTCAGGTGATTTGGAGAAGACAAAGTGTGCAAATGGACAGAAACAGGGATAAAAGAGCTGCCCAAATGGTAAGCAAACTGTCACTGTTTTTGTATGGCCAAGCCTGCCCCTGACAGCTCTCCTATCTCCTCAGTAAGCTTTATTTCTGATTGTTTACTGTGTGAGTGTGCTCTCCAGTGTTTGTGTCAAGGGTTAGGGTTGGGCTGGCCACTAGACAAATGACAGGTGCTCACTATTAACCAGTTCCCTAAAGGGACAACAAAGGGAATAATGGAAAGAGACTTATAGATTGGAAAAGAAAATTAAAACAGCTTTAATGAAAGTAATAACAATAAAACGAAATATATAAAAATACAATATATACAAACCCAATATTGAACCCACAACCCTGATAGCAACTACATCATTGTCACCACTGATGCTGCGAAGTAGGCACTGGGACAGTCCCAATCTGGACTCAGTGACAGACAGGAACCGAATTCAGAAGCTGGATTCTGGAACTGGATTCAGGAACACATAGATTGGGATCGAAGGCAGAATGGACAGAGTCCTCCTCAGATGCTAGCCATTGTAGAAGAGAGCTTAACCCTTGTGATCCCCCAGATTTATACTGAATATGACGTATATGCAATATCCCAAAGAGGAACAGAAGATTTAGCAGTGACCTTGTCTCCACAGGAGCAATTATAAGCAAGAGCCTTTCTGCATACTAATCCTTGGTAGTAACTCTAAACATCAAGTGTTACTATTTCTAGAAGCTGATTTGTCTACAGAAATATGCTGTTAATTACAGAAAGTGCAGCTAGTTAGAAGAGACTTACCCGAAAATTAAAATCACTGAACAGAATTAATTCTGTTCTAACTCAAACCAGGACAGTGGTATATGCACGCAGTTACCAGCAAATTTCAAGCCAGACCAGGTGGCAAGCAGGATAAGAGCCCTGGGTGGCAACAACTGGAGAAGGGCCTACAGGCCACAGGGACCAGCAACTCTAGTGGCTGGGATCTAGGTACAAGCCTTAGACAAAGTGACCAGGGCCAGCTACTGGGAAAATCTCCAAGTATGTGTGTGTGAGAGACTTTAGCAAAGTCCTATCCTGATCTGTAGACCTGGGGCCTATGTTGTTCGTTTTTATGCAAGTGTTGTTGGTGTTTTTGTGGGTGCTAATTAGGCACTGCTTTTCTGCTGTGTTGGGTTGTGTGCTAGTTATGTTGTGAGTGCATCTGCATGCTCCTTGTAACTGGTCAGACCCACAAAGGTGAGCAGCAACAGCCACTTCCACCAAACTAGGACGGGAGGACCCTGCAGGTCCAGAAACCCACCAGGTTTGCAAAGCTTAAAGCACAATGTGGCAAAGTCTTAACCCAGTTCTGCTTATGCTGAAGAACTACTTTTTTTTTTTAACATTCTGGTACTGGTGACTGTGCAAGTCAGGCCCTCAGGTCTGACAATACATTTCTTTTTGAAGACTTGCTGTGTGAAAAAAAGCTTCTTCTTAACTACCAAAATTTATATGAAGAAAATACATGGTATTGTGTAAGAAATATTCACATTAAACAAGAAATGTGGTTGACTCAATTTTGCTTTTTGCAATAAATAAAAAGAATGTAAGGACAGTTTGTACTCAATATTTGTACCATCCTTACCTATAAACTACCCAGTTCCATTTCACTGTGACAAGCAGCCTGTAAGAAAGAGATTATATTTGCTATAGTAAGTACCATGCATAAGGATCATATTTCATGCAAGTTATTTTTCAAATTTAATGTTATGTATGTAGCAATTTTCATGGTCATAAAATTGAGTTAACTTAAGAGAGACCTATAAAAATTAGACTGTGTATATCAAATACAGTGGTGAAATGTCACACTGAAATCCATTGCAGTATCCCGTGTAACTGTGTATATTCAAAGCATTGGCTCAATTCACTTTGGAATAAATTCCAGTAGTGTACCAAGAACTGCAACTTGTATTGAATTTAATGGTGATTTGACAGGAATAAAAGCTGGANGGGAAAAAAAAAAAAAAAAAAAAAAGATTTTAAGATTTTTTTTTTTTTGTAATGTGTTACATTTACTTCAATACCATGTTCCAGTTCAGCTAAGCACTCGGTAATATGTTTTTAAGCACATACTTAAATGAGGTACTGATGGACCACAAAACAGCAGAGCACTGTCAGGACTGTATAAACAATTCCTTTTAAAGAGAAAGAGGTTAGGTTTCCAGAGCAAGATTTCCACATGCACGTGACAACAGGTACAAAAGTAGTAGCTGCATCAGGGAAACACTTAAAGTATTTGCACCATTCTTTATCCTGATCCCATGAAATGATAAAACTCTTCAATATGCTTTAATTGCCTGGTTTTCCATTTTAGTGAAGAACAAAACTCTTTCTATAATGCCTGGACAGCTATTGAAACAAAAAACTATGAGCCACAAGTGAAGACAACAGTCTAATACTAATGGGTTAAAAGTTCGGGGTGGTTGTTTGATCTGGTTTTTGATTTGGGTTTTCTTTTGCAGGGAGAAGTGTCCTAAAATGTTTTAGTCCTCATTAGAGGTCTGTATACTTCAATGTACAATTTGATACAAGTGATGAATGTCAGATTTTGGCTTCAATCCAGCCACCAAATGTCCACAGGTGGAAATAATGAAGTTATTTTCTTTTGCAATCTTTGGTTTCTTTGCTAAGATCGCTTAAATACTATTATTTGTGATGATGTAAAATGGGCATTTTTGATTTTGTTAGTGTGGGAACAAAACAGAACATTCTATAAGACAGTCTGCAACTGTAAAATACCCAGTGCATATTGAGATATCGAAATATTGGTTGATATAACACATACACAGTCTTGGGCCTTTCTGTATATATAGCACACACTGTCCATGTGTCTCTTTCTCTCTTTCATAATATATAGCCACCTTACAACTGTAAAATAACTACCACCAACTACTGTAAAATAATTCACCATAAAATAAGCCACATTCAAACATCTAAATGAGATGTGAAAATGCTTTGTAGTCTATCAACAACTATACCAGTCCTCGGTATCTCCTGCTTTTGAAAGACCAACTGCAAACTGTAAACACAACCAACTTTATATTTTCCCATCCTCAAAGATAGCAAAGTTTCTTCAGATAGAACATATTTAATCTAAAATTTAGAAACCTACAGGTTTTTTTTGTACACTGATAGCTGAGACATCAGTTCTTGTTTAAGTAGTAAGATTTACTAATTACCTGTTTTTTTCCTCTTTACTATTCCAGTTGTCATCCCTTCAATGTATATAAAAGTTTAATAGGAACAAAGGCATCCAAATATTTAAGGTGAGTCTACCCAAACTTTTTCGTAACTTGGGGCCTTCAAAGATGATTTGGAGGCTTATAAAAAAAGGAAAAGTATGCTTTTTTGAATGAAAATTAAAAGCTTCATATAGTGGCTTTGGTCCTTGGCCAAAATCCCACCTAGTCACTGTCTCACTCGTGTGAAAGCTTGCAAGGGGAGATAAAGACAGGGAGATCACACAAGATTACCATCACAGGCAAAACAGGTTCAACTTGGGGAAAGTTAATTTATTTCAAACTAAATTAGATTTGAGTAGAAAGAAATAAAGGCAAACATTAGAACAAAACTGTTCCTCCCCCATCTCCCAAGTCCATTTTCACTCCTCCACTCCTGCCTCTGCCCACACCCAGCCCCTGAGCAGCACAGAGAAGATGCTGGTCAGTCAGTCCATAGTACCTCCTCTCTGCCAGTCCTTCTCCCTTACATTTTCCTCCTGCTTCCGCATGTGCTCTCTGTTGGCTGTACTTCCTTCAGGGAATGCTTCAGCTGCTCCGGCATGGTCCTCCACAGGCTGCAATGTGGTTATCTGCTTCACTGTGGTCTTCCCATGCGCTGCAGGGGAAACTCTGCTGTGGTGCCTAGAGCACTTCCTTCCCTGCTTCTCTCACTTTGTTGTTCGTACTTCTGTTTCTTACTTCTTCCCTCTCCTGTCTGGCATTTACTGTCCTTTCTTAAACATAATAACAGAGGTGCCACTATCTTGGCAGCTGGGCTCAGCTGTGCCCTGTGGTGGGTCCATTGGAGCCAGCTGGAACTGGTTGTGTCTGGTGTGGTGCAGCCCTGGCCTCTCCTCACAGAGGCTACTCCTGAACCCTTCCTGCCATCAAATTCTTGACACCTACACCCAATGCAACTTTGAGGGGCAGGCTGTAGTCTGGAGTCTCTGGAAATGTGAAAGTATATCCCTAAAATTCCCGATAAGGAGAAATGGAAATGTACACTGGTGCTACGAGGTATTGACTGACTGCTAGCTGGGGATCCATACCCAAGGAAATTAAGTGTCCTTTTTCTACTAACTGACTCTCCTCATGTCTAAAAATGCTCTCCTGCAAACTACCTAGACTCTCATTTTAGCTATAAAATATATAAAACCATCATTATTATATAGTTTGTTTCCTCAAAATCTTCAAAGCTTTTCCAAGGTGAAGAGTATACAGATGTAGCACTTTCATCCGTGATGGATAGCTGTCTTATTATTTCTAGAGTAAATGTAATGACATAGCAAAGGTATAGGCATTCAAGAAAGGAGTTAAAAGATGGCAAGTTGGGAGAACTTACCTAATTGTGCAGTTTGTTTGCAGTTTGCAGTTCCCTGCATATGTTTAAGAATTTGTATGCATTTTATTATGACAAGAAATTTCAAAGGAAATGGATAGGCTTACATACCAAACAAAAATCACTGATATTAAAATGATTTTATACTGTGAAAATAAAAAGAATGCAGTGTTTTGTAGGGAAAGTTAAAAATGCAGATTTTAATCTCATGAGCTGCATTAAACGCTTTTTCAATTAGTAATTACTTTAAGTCTTCAAAATGTAAGTTTAATCTGTGGGTATTCACAAGTCTGTAAATATTTTTGTTTAGGACTGATTACTTTTCTCACTTTCTCCCCCACTGTCCCACAGCAAGGACATTTCCTTTGTATCACTTTTATTACTATTTACTCATGTTTTAAACAGCCAAAGATGTTTCTTTAGGACTTAGATGCATAGTAAGAAAGGCAATTATAGTTCTCAAATCATCAGGAAACAAGGTCACAGAACATACAAATGTACTGAACATTCTGCGTGTTGAAAATAGGCTTAAAAATCAGCAAGTGCATGGAATTGTAAATGTTAATATTAAAAAATAAATTATTACAGTTAGTCATCATTTTTTTAATTTTTGCATGCAAGATCAGAAACACCCATTCTTTAGGATTAAATGCCCCTCCACAGCAGTCATTGCTCTGACAGCTAAATGAGGGTATACATAAATTACTCTGCTGAAACTCAACATTTATATAAACAGAAATAGTCCTTAGATTCATGACAATTTGAAAATGTCCTTGACCCTTTCTTTCCCCTCTACCCTTTCACTTTGCATTTTCACATTCTCTGGGATATGCCTAGAAGACCTTCCCTATTCATTCAAATTTTAAAATGAGTGGTACTTTTATTAAAAAAAACCCCGCACAGTTTATTTAAGTCCTCAAAGTAGTCTCCATAGATTCATGATATTTTTAAGTGAAAAGCTGGAATACTGTTCTAGACTAGAAATAATTATCTTGTTACAAAATAATGATGACTGCTGGGGAAATAAAAACCTCAACCAGTAGCTTTTTTTAATCCTGTTTCCCTTTCAGAGGAAGGCTAGAATTTCCCATTCCAAAACACTTCAAATTAAAGCACCAAGCTGAAGGAAAATCCTTTTGGTGTCTTTACTATGCCTTCTTTTATTTCCTTCTTCCAATTCGGCTCTTTTTCTGCCATCTTGCAGCTGGCTTCCAAACATCAGTAATTTAGCCTTATCATCATTTCCCATCTCTCATTTTCCCAGTTTCAGTGCTAATAGCTTAAAATTTCTTTCAACTCAGAATGCAGATAACCTGGTTTCACAATGAAAATTGTGATTTATTGTGATAGCTTGTGACAGAAGAGTATTCTTGGAAAAACAGTATACTGTATGTGGCAAATAAAACACCATGGAAAAATCTTAAAGGATATCCAAGCAAATAATTTCAAACAGCATAGTGCCATGCCATTTGAACTTAGCAGCTCAGGCAGACAGTGAATCCAAGTGAAAAATACTAGAAACAATGTCACTGAATTGAAGTTAAATATGTCAGAGATTATTTCACTGCATGGAGGTATCTGGCCAGCTTTGACATCCACCAGAAATATAATGGAATACCCCTGAAGTCTACAAAGAGCATGGTGATTATAGGCTAGCAGGATTCCAAAAGCAGGAAGGAGGGCATTATAATCAGGTGCAGAAGACATTTAGTATTATCATTGCCACCAACCTACCAGCCACTTACTGGTCACTCTAAAAATAGTGGATTCATACTAGAATAGGTTCACAACTGATGGTGTCTGTTATAAAGTGCAACAGGGACATAAACTGTAGTTATTTGCTTAACTGCTGTATCTGTCTTGCCAATATATTTTTGTTGGAATAGGAGAAAATACAAAATTATGACATAGCAACCACAGTAAGAGGAACATTATAAGATGCTTTTATTTTTATCTCAAATCAGTTTATTCTTTGGAAACCAGAGCACTGACATAACATAGGACTGGAAATTACCTCTTGCATAATCAGATGTTGCTTCCTATCATTGTCATTAGCTTTTCTAATTCCATCCAGAAACACATTTAATTTTCTACCATCACTGTAATTTGTAAGGATAATCCATATTGGTTTATAACCAAGGAATTTATTCTAACTTTTAACCTAGAATGACTCCTAGCCAGCACACACAACCTGTTTTTCTCTAATCTTTACAAAACACCTGATACATTATGCTCAGGGATAACCATTACCTTCTCTATAGCCATACTACATACATAATTATTAAACTTCAGTATTCATCACATTGAATGAAGCTCAGGGATGTCCCTTGACTAATCAAAATGCACAGATCTTTTTCTTCCTCTGTCATTTTCACCTGCTCTGCCCAAGTTTAGTGTGGATTTTCCTATTAGCTCCTGAGCAAGTGACAAGTAGTCACTTTTTGGGTATAAAATTTTGATCATACTCTGTGTTGAAATGCCTTTATATCAGCATCAGATTTCACTAACTCATACAACTTCTTCTGTCAAGGTCATCTAGTAATATTGTTCAAAGATCAAGATTCAGATATTTACCAAGTTTAACAAATGTATGTTGTTAAAGAGGTTTTTAGGCTTCAGCACCATTCGTTTAAATCATATCAGAGTTAAAAACAAACAAACCTTTTTTTGCTTTATTTAAGAAACATATTTGCTTCATAATACAAAGTCAGTAACATTTTTTAAGAACCTAAAAAAACTCTTATGTGTGAAGTCCAACCCTAATATTCAGTACAGCTCCACTACTGTGAGTGTAACTTGTCAGAAGTACCATATGTAGTTGAAATAATTCCCCTAGTTTATTCTCTCCATCACATTTGACCAAATTAGAGTCTGAGAGCAACAGGGTTGTTGATAATTATAATTTGTAACTACTTGGGCTCTTTATCAATAAGGTATTTAAAAATATGCTTAATGTAAGCATAAGAGTAGTTATCAAGGGCTTTTCTAGGAATGATAAAATAGTAGAAAGACTTTGGTAACTCACTATATATCCAAAGATTTGTGTCTGAGTTTCCCTCTGGAATGATGCTGAGAACTGCCCCCAGTTAAAACAGCTATAAATACATTTCAGCTATTTTGTCTAGAGAGTAAAAACTACTAGATACATTATTAATTATCTCATTTTATTCCACACATTGGCTAGAGAATGTAGTATTCCTTAATCATAGTAGACCGGTTACTATTTTTGACTTACAAACTCTGCTGAATCAGGACTGTTAGATCAGCAGGTCTATTAGGATATTTTTTATTTTTCTAGTATTCTACACAAAAACTAATCAGTTCTGGAATTCTCCAGTCAGCACAAGTAGCTTGAACAAATAACACAACATGTTTAATATTGACGAAATGTATTATACAGTATATATTACAAACTTACTCCAAAGCTTTACTTTTTTTTCTCAGCAAATATTGTCTATAAAGAAAGCTGCACTCAGAACCCTGAGGCAGATCAATTTTTATGGCCATAAAATTGCTTTGCTGTTCTACTTCCTTACTAGAAGTGAGGAAGAATTTCTGATTGATGATGTTTTCTAATGTTTGATTAATTATATACAAAGATTAAGAGACAGGGTCGTTAGGTGGAGAATAGTAATATGTCAAAGAAAATAGCAATAAAGCAGCAAAAGCAACAGAAAATCTGTAATATAAAGTTTACTGGGATTTTTTTCTCCATATTGTGTTTATAGAAGAGATCAAAATTTGAGGGGCAAATGGCTAGTTTATGTAGTGCAGCAGGCACGAATCTCAGTAAGCTTCTGTACAAATGGTGCATTACAGAATAAAGTACTGTTAAACAATGGGGCTAGAGTTTTTTTGCCACATGCTGCAGACTGATTCATTCTTGGATACTGAGGAATCTAATGTTTCTACATTATGAAAGGAAGGAATTTCCAGTATTCACAAAAGGAGTGGCAAGAATGTCGAAGTAAGCATCTTCTGAGAACTAATCAAGTACAATTCCAAATGTAGCTATCATTCAGCATGGTGACTCAGTGACTGCATTTATAATAGTAAACAATTTTATTTACTACGACCGGCTGGCACAAAACTGCTAGTATCTCTGTGAGTAACTCTCTTTTTCTCCAGAATAGGGTTATAGCATGAAAACTACTTAACAGAAATGGTTCCTGGGATGGTCTGATTTTCAAGGAATATTTTAGAAGAAATTTGAGAGGATCTATTCTTATTAATAGCTTATTAATATCAAAAATCACATTGCAGTGCAATTGAACATTTCAAGGTACTGTTTAATTTAACAGATGCAGATTTGGAATCCAAATACGTACGCTAGGTCAACTAGAGTCCAGTACTACAGAAAGTGACAGAAAAGGTGGAGAAAGAAATGGAAAAAAAAAAGGGGGAATTTTTCTATAGATTTACTTCCAAACAGTAGCAAAAGGTTGTTTGAAGATCTGGCTGACAATTTGGAATGATCTTCAAAATCTGTTACGATTCTTGAAGAAAATGTCAAGAAAATGATTCTTAATAAATTCACCCAGTTCTTAAATGACACTGCACGCGAGGAAAGTCAAAGGGAGAAAAAGTGCCATGAAGAACTGACATTTCCTCAAAAAAATTATTTAGGGCATTCATGTAAACTATGACAGGTAAAAGAGATAGCAAGTGATCTACTTGGATAAATCTGGTGCTCTTCATTTGTACAAAAACAAGGAGAAATCATGCAAAGAGTGAATGGAAAACCAAACCAATCACACGTCTCAGAACCAACCGCTTTGGAGTTCCCCAGGGATCAGTACTGTGTCCAGTCCTGTTTATCATCATTATCAATGATCTGGATGAGGGGATTGAATGCACCCTTAGTAAGTTTGCAGCAACAACAAGATGGGGTGGAAGTGTTGATCTGCTTGAGGGCAGAGAGGCTCTGCAGAGGGATCTCACAGACAAGATCAATGGGTCAAGGCTAAATGCCGTGTTCTGCACTTTGACTGCAACACCCCATGCAATGCTACAGGCCTGGGGAGGAGTGGCTGGAAAGATGCTCAGCAAATAGGGACCTGGGGATATTGGTTGACAGTTGACTGCCCATGAGCCAGGAGTATGCCCAGGTGGCCAAGGCAGCCAACGGCATCCTGGCCTGTCTCAGGAATAGTGTGGCCAGTAGAACCAGGGAAGTGATTTTACCCCTATACTCAGCACTGGTGAGGCCACAGCTTGAGTACTGTGTTCAGTTTTGAGCCCCACACCACAAGAAGGACATTGAGGCACTAGACCATATCCACAGAAGGGCAACAAAGCTGGTGAAGGGTCTAGAGCACATGTCTTATGAGGAGCAGCTGAGAAAACTGGGGTTGTTTAGCCTAGAGGAAAGGAGGCTCAGAGGAGACCTTATCACTCACTATAACTACTTGAAAGGAGGTTGTAGAGAGCTGGGGATCAGTCTGTTCAACCAAGTAACAAGTGAGAGGACAAGAGGAAATGGCCTCAAGTTGCACCAAGGGAAGTTTAGGTTGCATATTAGAAATAATTTCTTTACTGAAATAGTTATCAGGCATTGGAATGGGTTGCCTAGGGCAGTGGTGGAGTCCCCATCCCTGGAGGTATTTAAAAGATGCGTACACATAGTGCTTAGAGACATGGTTTTGTGGTGGACTTGTCAGTGTTAGGTTAATGATTGGAATCAATTATTTTAAAGGTCTTTTCCAATATAGGCAATTCTGTGATAACAAAACAAGCAGGTGATCTAAGTATAATTTAAGACACCTTTGCCCAGTTGAAAAAAACAACTTCAATTAATACAAACAACAGATGCTGAGATCTTTTATCCTAAAATAAAAATGGCAGCTAAGATAATATTTAGTATTTTTCAGACTGGCTGGGTTTGATGAATTTCATGATAGGGTAATTAAAAGGTAGCTAAAGTAATCTCTGAAATGACAGCCGTGATTCTTGAGAATATGTGGAGGATGGCAGATGGACCAAAAAACTGGAGAAAGGAAAAATCATAAAATCATAAGACCTTCAAGATCATCCAACCACTAACCTAACTCTACCGCATCCACCACTGAACCCTGTCCCCTGTCCCCACATCCTTATGTCCTTTAAATGTCACCAGGGCTGGTGATGCAACCACCACCCTGGACATCCTGGTCCAGTGCCTGACAACCCTTACACCATGTGTCTGAGGGTGTTGTCCAAATGTTTCTTGAATATTGTCAGGTTTGGTGCCATTACTGCTTCCCTGAGGAGCCTATTCCAGTGCACCACCACCCTCTGGCTGAAGAACCTCCTTCTAATGTCCAACCTAAACCTCCCCTGGCACATATTCCTACCATTCCCTTGGGTCCTATCATTGGTCACCAGAGAGAAGAGATCAATGCCTACTCCTCTCCCCTCCCTAGTGAGGTAGCAGTAAGCTGTGATGAGGTCTCCCCTCAGTCTCCTCCAGGCTAAACAGACCTAGTGACTTTAGTCTCTCCTCATATGGCATCCCCTCTAAACCCTTCACCAACTTTGTGGCCCTCCTTTGGACACATTCCAGGAGCTTTATTTCTTTTTTGTACTGTGGCACCCAAAACTGCACACAGTGCTCAAGATGGGACCATACCATATTGTTTTTCAATAGCTCCCAGAATAATAATCTCCGTAATCTTACCAGGCACTGACATGACACTAACAGGCCTGTAGTTACCAGGGTCATCCCTGTTGCCCTTCTTGAAGATTAGGACAACATTTTGCCTGCTTCCAGTCAACTGGTACCTCTCCAGATTCCCAAGAGCTTTGAAAAATCATTGAGAGAGCTCTCGCTATGAATTCCACCAGCTCTTTAAGTACCCTCGGATAAATCCCATCAGGCCCCACCAACTTACAGAGATACAGCTGGAGTAGAAAATCCCGCACAAATTCAGGGTT
>VZZY01000832.1:0-10482 GCA_013400335.1 Eurystomus gularis
GTTCCCGCCACACGCTCCTCACCTCCCGTCCCGGCAGCTCCAGCGCGGGGCGGAAGATATTTACGTCACTTCCTGCCTGGGCTCGGCGGCGGGGGAGGTGGGGGTTGGGCCGGTGCGCGGTGCGGGGCCAGGGAGAGCGGGGTCGTGGCGGAGAAGCTCGCACGTCAGAGGAAGGGAAGCGGTTCTGCGTGCGGGCAGAGTCTTAACCGAGTACGCAGCTTGCCTTGCGGTCGTGCCGGGCCTGGGAGGCTTTATTATTATTATTATTATTTTTAGAGTTTTTGTTACGTGTTTCGTTGACGTTCGTACCGGCTGAAATTAAAAAAGGGCCCAAAAAACCTTCAGTAATTAAAAGGGAGCAGCCAGGGTGTGCAGAGTCCACGTGAAATAGGAAGGGAAGAGCAAGTGAGCATCCTTTCAGCAGAAGCAGGTTTACAGCTCTACTCCTGTAAAGCTTCAGACAGTTGTGCCTTGGTGCTAAAACTTCACACAAGTCCAAAGGCTTAAATAACCCTTACAGGTGCTGAACACACAATCCTGGTGGTAGCTGGTGACATTTTTGGTCTTTGGCTGGTACATTTCGGTGCTGAGATCTGAATTTCTTCCTGACTCCTGGCAATTTGATGCACTCAGAAAGGTCCTGGATTGCCCAGTTTAGGCCCAAATTTTCTATTCCTGTGTGGTATACTTGTACTGCTTTTTATTGTGGTTCATTCTTTTGCATTTGCAGATAGAGGAGAGAAAAGCAAGAAGTTATTTGCTTTAAAGAAACCACGTTGCCTCTAGGAGCAAATTTGTCTCGCTTAATACTTTTATGATAGAGGTATAATAGTTCCTTCATCATTAATGATATTAAAGTCATTGGGCTGTAGATTGAGAAATGGGCTCCTTTTTCTAGTTCAAGATTATCAAATAAGCAGAATGCAAGCAAAAACATGGCTTTATGGAATGTTTCTTTTGGAAGGAAAAACTAGTGATGCCACCAGGTATTTTTAATGCGGTCCCATTTATTTATTAACACCACAAAAGGTATTTTCTTTTCTTTGAGCAAATAGAAATAATTGCTTTTAGCCTATAGCTTGATGGTTCCTCATGAATTAAAGATGATGAAGTCATATGAGAGAAGGCTGGGATGATTGCTCCTCTCCTTCATATGGAGATTCAGACCATCATACTTCTTTTTTTATTTGGACATTCACCAGACACGAATGTCTTTTTGCATATTGCAGATGACTTTAATGCTGCAGAACATGTCGGTTTAACTCACCCATTTTAAAAGACCATACAGTATCACTGATCAGTGGGAGCTAGAACCTAGCTTCAACCTAGAGCCATCATGACGAAGACTACGTGTGTCTCAGGACTGTTATTCTCAGGTGCTGTCCACTGCAGCTGTGGCCTTGGCAGACAGACTGGCCCTTTCTAGAAGGACGCCTCTGTGCACAGTATCATTATGAAGAACTGGAGGAGTGTTGCCCCTTTCTGGACAAATGCTTGCCATGATGACAATAAAGTATTTCAAGTCATCTATTTGGGGCTGTAGTACAGCAGAGAAATACACCCTCCTGTAAAGCTGCAAAACCAGGTGGTTCTGGCAGAGGATACGTATATGTGTCTGCATCCCACTGTTGACCTCTCTATACAGGAGAAAAACTGCTGTTACCTCCCTCTTGTCCACCCCAGCAGGCTGTGTGGGATGAGAACCTGGTGAACAACAGAAGTCCTTTCACAGTGCCATGACTGCCATCAGCTTTTCAACCCTAAGTGACAGGTGTTTGGTGGTGCTAGCTTCCAGATGAAGACAGCCACCCTCCACTCAGCCATGTTCCAGTGCAGCACAGTTGGGGATGTGGAGCTACTGGAGGAGAGGAGTAGCAACAAACAGTGCAGACCATAAACTTGTGTTGCTGCAAAACAGCAGCTCAGAGAACTGCAGCCTCAGACTCTCAGTAGGGTTTTTAGGGTAGCTGATAATGGCACAGTTCTTGGCAATACTGCTGTTCATAATGCACAAGCAGAACCTACTTATTGCTGTTTCTGTTCCACACCTTTTGCGGGCAGCTTCTCATGGCCGCATCCTACAGTCCTTCCACAGAGATCCTTTGGCAGCCTTGTCATGATTCACTCTTCCCCCCATAAATGTGTATGTCTAGTTTGAGAATTGTTGCCATATGTAACACAACTTTCCTCACAGTGGTTTTACGTATCTGCCAAGACAAAGCATTGTGGTATTGCATTGATTTATATTTTGTGCAAAAAGATTCTAGTGACATCAGAAGTTGTGTCTGTAGTTCAGGTCTGGTTCAAAGAATAGTGAGACAAACTTTTACAGTTTCAGGTGTGAAAAATCTCAGGTCTTTCACCTTCCCTCTAGAAGCATCCTGTATTAGGATGAGCGTTTGGTTCTGCATTCATGGAAGGTGAAATTAATCATAATATGGAGGGCTGGAAAGCATCTTCAAAGACCTCATCATTGATGGCACTCTCATAAGCAGGTGGTGGAGTGAGTGGCTCCAGTGGCTCAAAACTGTCTTCAATACCTTTCACTTCGTGGATGTCCGATACAAACCGCTGCAGTCTTGGGGGCAACACCAGCTGCAACTGCATCCTGGAGCCTGTGTCTGTGTCAGAGGTGCACCTTGTGCCTGATGCCACTGACACCCTGAGAGCCTCCACCATAACCTCTTCTTGGGCAGATGATTCAATCACTACGTTGTAAGGAGGAGGCTCATTCAGTGGTGAGGGCACTAAACCTGGATTGGATGAAATCGTCCATATTGCTGGAGCCGACATGGTCATCACCTCCTCATAGGTGGGTGCTTCATAGGCAGTGTTCACCCTATGTATAAAGAGGAATAGCAGTTACACTGAGTATTTTACTGCTTAGTTTATGCAGAGGCAGTCCAGATAAGGTACTATAGGGACCATGCTACAATCAGTACGTGGGACTGAGACAGCATATCTTGTGTGGCATTACTGTGTGTGATACTCTGCCGCTGCATCAGCTCACTTGTCCAGCCAACCTAATGTCTTGCTTCCTGGTCTAGAGAATGGCTGGTACGACCATTTTCCTAGACTCCCCAGAATCAGTGAAGAAACTCAAACTGTTGAATTCAGTTTCCTAGGCTTAGCTTGATGTCCCTCACTTAAAATCTCCTACCAGCTAAAATTTATTACTAAGAATTACTAGCTACTAATTACTTCTTGGAATAAAACAGCACCTTGCTTTTTTTAAGATATTAGCTCAATGTTCATCTATTTTTAAGAAGTGGACAAAATTAAGTATTTCCATTTAGTTTAATCAAGATCTATCTATTCTGTGTTAAAAAGAGTATCTGTAGAAAAAAATGTTACTTCAGAAACAATTTACTTTTTAGGTCATATTTTTAAATAAACAGATACTATTTTTCTTCTAGTATGCCCTCAAGGTAGGAAAGCCCAATATAGATTTCTTTCTATGTACCCTTTCTAAAATAAACACATAATAACATTTTTGCCCTCCTTTAAACCCTGTATTTGAGAATGTCAGGTCATTTATGGATGTGGATAGTGATTATCAGGATTATACAGACAAGGAAGCAAACATACAAAATAAAGTTAAACTCTTCAACTACAGTAGGCAAATTGGAGCTAAATTAGGTGATGCTGAGAACCTGCAAATGTACATGAAGCCAAAAAAATGTGGGAGTACTCAGGGCCTCTCAAACCAGGGTTTATTAGTGTCAAGTTAGGTTTTTAAGACTGGAAACACAGTTACACATTCCTTTTTAAAAGTTTGACAAGGAACAGTTGTTCTGAAGATAAGGTTTATAGACCTAAAGCCAGCTAAGATTCAGTATTGCTTCAGCATTTTTCCTTTTTCCTTGTCTGACTCATTGTTTGGCAAGACTCAAAAACAAAACTGGATCTGGATCTATTTAACCTTGGAAATTGCTAGTCGATCAGTTCCCAGGGGGAAGAAGAGATCTATCGGACAAGATATAGGACTCGTGTGGCATAAACATTTGCAACATCTACCTGAAAAATGAAGGAAAACAAGGCAAAAAGAACTTTTCTCTTCTGGAATGGAGTCTACGCTTGGTGCCCTACTGGAAGGGCAGCAAAACAATATGTAAAATGGCCATGACTGAGGAGAAGGAGTTAAGAGGAATAATCACGTTGCTGCTTACCCTGCTTGGCTTTGACTGTTTGGAGTTATCTCATTCGCTCCGTGTCGGTGCTGATTCCTCAGGTAACACTCAACAAACACGCTCAGCAAATAGCCGATCAGGCACACTCCCCCTACCCCTAGGAAGAAATAACCTACTGGATTGATGCTAGATGAAATGGCCAGTATGGTGACCCCAATGAGAAGAGCAGCAGTGAAAACAAGCAACAAGGCTTGGCGAATGTTCTTCCAGCGTGTCTCTAACCACATGGTAGTGTAGATGGCTGTAGCAGACACTTGAGAACAGATGAGCAGCTAAGGGGACAGACATCTGTGGAAGATGGAATGTTTTTTCAACATGAAACATGAGCGTACAAACATGTTATCAGTATCATGACCAAAATAAGAACATACATGAGTACCTGCCATCATGAGAACATGCAGTGATGCACATATGTAATAAGCCAGGGAAATCTGTGCATACTAGAATTTCTTATGTGAATGCATATTGAATAATGGGAACGCTTGGACACACAGTTGCAAGACATAAAATGCATAAATAGAGCATCAGCGCTTATTGCCTAGCTGATCTAAAAAGGTCTAGCATGCTGGTCTAGGATGCAGATTTGAGGCTACTGTGAAAGTGAAATACAGAATAACTTGAACATTTGTACATTGCATCTGAATATTCAGATACTAGTTCAGATCATGGAAGAAAAGTAGCCTTATTAACGGGGCTGTCTGCCCCAGTAAATTGAGCATCTAACTTCAGTGTAGCATTGTAGCAATAACGTTACTTTAGGTTCTAGATATAGCTACAATATGTCTGATTGTGCAAAATGTAGGCATGCGTTTGAATATTTGCCTATATCCTCAGTTATTTTTCTGTTGATGTGCCTTTTTGCACCATTCTCAAACACAAGAGCCCCTCCTGCCCCCCATTCCAAACCCTGTCTCTGTGAAAGAGACAGCAGTTGTCACTATGTGCAGTCAATATGGAATGAATACCAGGGATCTGTGGTATTCAAGAATACCATAATTAAGGAGTCATCTTGCATGTGTTATACTAACCTACATATAGCCCACTGTTCTGATGAAGACCCCATTGAAGGAAAAAAGCATTACACAGTGGGCATATTTTTAATGAATAAACATCTCCAAACAAATACACAGTTTTATGCAGTTCTATGTTACCTTGTGTGCTTTTTTTACACTAAATGCGTTCCTTTATTACAGCAAAAATAGATAAATGTGTATATACAAATGCCAGCAAAATAAACATGTTCTTTTTCAGAATATACTTACAGAGGTCACCCTTCTGTAGGTAGAAGCAGTCATGTTTTAACTTCTGTCTTCATCACAGGGAAAAACATGCAAGCTCTGTTGTGGCTGCTCCTTCCCCTTCAGACCTGAGGATGGGACACCAGTTAGAACTCCCCCTTTCTCCTTTTGAGTTTTCTTGTAGGGAGACAACAAAGACTTCTTTTGAAACTAAAAGCCAGAAACTAGTGAAGGTGCCAAACTATGGGACGATCCTGTTGTACAAGTTTTGCATGAGAAACTAGAACCTCATTTTTCCAGGTTCTGAATCCAAAACAATTTCTAGATGATCACATACCTTCTACTCTTTCGCAGCTCTTCTAGGCCTGTCCCACAAAAGCAGGAAACTCATTAGGGAAGAGGGCGGAGTGAGCAGTGGAGGAGTGCTTACCTGTGTTCTGTTTGGTCTGCTTTACTTTAATGAGATAAACTTCCCTGAAAATTATGTTCTTGCTTGCGTAGCACAGGAATCTTGATCTCTGCCTCACAAAGCAGGAAGAACTGCTGGCCCAGCCCACATCACATGGTGCACACATAAATCCATTTATGAGTTCTGTAAAAGGTAAATCTATACATTTTTCAGTCCTGACTGGGTGCTATTTGTCAGATGTTGTTTTATGCCCTCTTTGATTTTACAAACAAAAGAAAAAAGGAGGCAAAGGGTTATTATTTCACAGAGGGCTGAGTTAAAATCCTTTTTACTCCCTGGTATATCTTGGAATGAGGGGTACTGATAAGCAACAGAACAGGTACTGAATTACTTTGTGAAGTCTGTTATCATCTAAACCTTTAGTGCATGTCAGAATAGAATAGGATAGGATAGGATAGGATAGGATAGGATAGGATAGGACAGGACAGGACAGGACAGAATACTTCAGTTGGAAGGGACCTACAATGGTTATCTAGTCCAACTGTGTGATCACTTCAGGGCTGGCATTGTCCAAATGCCTCTTAAACACTGACAGGCTTGGGGCATGGACCACCTCTCTAGGAAGCCTGTTCCAGTGTTTGACCGCTCTCTCAGTAAATAAATGCTTCTTAATGTCCAGCCTAAACCTCCCCTCATGCAGCTTTGAACCATTCCCACATGTCCAATCACTGGATACCAGGGAGAAGAGATCAGGACCTCCCTCTCTACCTCCCCTTCTCAGGAAGCTGCAGAGAGCAATGAGGTCACCCTTCAGCCTCCTTTTCTCCAAACTAGACAGACCCAGTGTCCTTGGCTGCTTCTTATAGGATATTCCTTCCAGACCCTTCACCAGCTTTGTTGCCCTCCTCGGGATACATTCAAGGACCTCCACATTCTTCTTAATTTGTGGGGCCCAGAACTGCACACAGTAATCAGGGTGAGGCCATACCAATGCTGTGTACAGGGGATAATCACCTTGTTTGACTGGCTAGCTATACTGTGTTCAATACACCCCAGGATGCAGTTTCCCCTGTTGGCTGCCAGGGCACACAGCTGATTCATGTTGAACCTGCTGTCGACCATCACCCCCAGATCCATTTCTGCAGGGCTGCTTTCCAGTTTACACTTGTGCTCGGCGTTACTCTGTTCTAGGTGCAGAATCTGGCATTTTGACTTGTTAAATTTCATGCCATTAATCATAGCCCAATGCTCCAATCTATCTAGATACCTCTGCTAGGCCACTTGTCTCTCAAGAGAGTCAACAGCACCTCCCAGTTGGTATCATCAGCAAACTTGCTAATGGTGCATTCAGCTCCTGCATCCAGATCATTGGTGAATATGTTCAATGCGACTGGCCCTAGAATTGAGCCCTGAACAACACTGCTGGTGACCAGTCACCAACCAGATATAGTGCCATGCACTACGACCCTTTTAGCTCTGCCCTTCAGCCAGTTCTTCACCCAGTGTACCATAAACCCACTCATCCCACAGCTGGACAACTTGTCCAGAAGGATTCTAGGCATCAAAAGTGTTACTAACATCCAGAAAATCTACATTCACCACCTTTGCTTCACCCATAAGGTGGGTGACCTTATAATATAAGGGTATCAAATTAGTTAGACAGGACTTTTCCTTTGTGAACCCAGGCTGACTGTGCCCGATATTCAAGTTGGAAGATTGGGCCAACAAGAATTGCATGAGGATTAACAAAGATACATGTAAAGTCATGCATGGACAGAATAATCCCAAGCAGCAATACAGGCTGGGGTCTGGCTGAGTGGGATGCAGCTCTGCTGAAATAGACCTGGTGGTAATGATGAACAGCAAGTTCAGCAGGAGTCAGCAGTGTGCCCTTGAAGCAATGAAGGCAAACTGTGTCCTGGGCTGCATCAGTACAAGTGTAGTCAACAGATCACGGGGTGTGATTATTCTGTTCAATTTAGCACTTGTTAGGACACAAGTGGACACTGTTGTGTACAGTTTTGATTCCCCTAGTTCAAGAGATAAATTGAAAAATTGGATATGGTCTGGTGAATTGCCACCAAGATGATTTGAGGGTTGGACAACTTAAGGAACTGGGTTTGTTACAACCTAGAGAAGAGAAGGCTTGGGCAGGTGGTGAGTGTCTATTCACAGTTTTCCAATGTCTAGTAGGTAGTTACAGAGAGGAGGGAGGTACCCTTCATGAGGTTACATGATGACAGGACAAGAGGCATTAGGAAAGAGGGCAAGTGCCTCTGGATACAAGAAAAAAAGTCTTCAAAGTGAAAACAGCAGAACATTGCAATTACTTGCCAGAGAAGTGGAGGAATCATCTTAGCTGGAAATATTCATAACGCAGCTAAAGCTTTCTTTTCAGTGGGAGGTTGGACCAGATGATTTCCCCTTCTACCCTAGACTTGTCAATGTTTCTATGTTTTGAATATTTTTCCCTTTTAATTGCCTTTTTGGCTGCTGACAGATAAAGGACCTTCAGCTCTGATTTTTATCCACTCTGCTTTCAAGAGAACCCCTTTGAAGATGGCAGAATTAACATCCATGGGAGGAAGTCTGGTATGCAGCATGTCATTTTGCAAGACTATCACTTAAATGGGAAAACTGATTTGTTTCTTACAGTTCTTTCCATCATGGTGTTGCCTAGTGTTGAGAACACCTTTACTGCTAAGGAAGATTTGACAACACTGTTTTCGCAGCCTCTCTGCACAGAAAGCATGACTGACTTGTGGTGGAATCTGGACACCTTGGTACTAACAACAACTTCCTTCTAACCAGGGTAGTTAGTGGTTGTTAGAACTGTTCCTTGAGATAAAAGATTTATAGTCTACTGGGTTGAGGAGGGAATTAAAATATACTGGAGACCTTGGCTAAATGTTCTGTTTACTAAGCTGTTGTAATAAAAGAGCATCACAACTGTAAGAATTAGAGTAGTGAATTTTCAAAGAAAAGGATTCTACTTTTTGAAGCAGTGAGTGAAAGTGTGGTTTGACAAGGCAGCTGAATAAACCTAATAGATAATTGCTGTGAAATATGGTAGCCTTTTCTCCTTCCTGCCTCTTCTTCATCTCCTTCTGTCCTCCTTGCAGTACTCAGCTGATCTCTTGCTGAGCCATCTTAGCTGTCTCAGCTAGTGGAAAAGTGTTTATATCTTACCAGAGTGAATCTAGTCTCCAAAGTATCATCTAACCAATAGATCACCATTCAAGAGAAGCAATGGGAATGCATAGCTAGAGTGGTGGAGGGGAAGGGAGAGAGAGTGGGAATAATTTCCAAAGCTGCAGTGGGCTCTGATGATTCAGCCCAAACCACTGGAGCAGAAGGAAGTTCTTATTTAGACTGAGTAAGCCCCACAAAAGACCAATCTTGTCCCCAGCAAATTCTATTTATTTTATCAGGGATTTCCAGCTCAGCCTGAAGACTTTAAGTAGCTACCAGCTCTGGTACGTACACTCGCTATTGTCAAATCCCCTCAACGATCTGACTATTGCTGAATCCCCTTTGTAAACACCTTGTTGCGGTCGGGCATGCAGAGGGTGCCTTAATAAGGCAAAAATATTCTTAATATGTGGGTCAGTTCACCACACACCTACAGAAGTTACTTCTGTAAGCTGTGTGGAGGGAGCTGTGGCACTTCACTTGTGCCTAATATTCTTCTGTGGGGAGTAGGCACTTAAAGACTGCTTTGGGGCTGGATCTTTTGCTAAGTTGAGAGAAAGTCAGAAAGGTAAAGAAAAATTTTCATTATTTGGTGGCAAACTACATCTGTGATTGAAAAGGCTGTATCTGATTTGTGGATAGATAGAAAGATATAGGTTTTGCTGAAGATTTGTATTACCATACAAATTTGATTGGTGCTCCATTTTTAAAAATATTTATAGACATAGTTATGAGAAAAAGGCTAAAAATGGAAGGTATCCCTGCTGCTAGTTGTTGCTTGTATTACTTCAGTTTATTTCAGTTGAAGTTCAGAGCTCAGTAACTCCTTTATATTTTACTCCCAGGGTTGCATGGAGAACTAGGCTAAATCTTTAGGAATGATTTTTGTGCATTTACAAGGATGATACCTTGCCATGCAGCTGTGAATGCATTAGTTGAACATGGTCACGAATGTGATATTGCCTGCTTTGTGGTTCTAAGGATACAAAGCAGGATGAACTTCTATGAATTAACCTTTGCAGTATGATTTCTAGCAACACGGTGCTTCTACCTGAGGCTTTTTGGCATTTCTGAGGGACTTCTGAAATTTTTATCTGTCTTCCATTTCAATTCTCTTCATAACCTGGTTCAGGCTGTCATTGGTTACAGTGTGTAACAAAGAAAAATTGATCATGTAGCTGCATCAAGATTCAGAAAATGCAGAGGGGGTTGGGGAAGGCCTGCGGGGTATCACTATGCAGTATTTGTGAAACAAGCAGTAGAAGTCAGGGAGTAAAAAAGGACATTTATACCGTCGTCCTAAACTATCTCCCTTTCATGTGCAGTAGAGGTGTTTTTTTTAGAAAGCTTTCTGTTCTCTGTTGTTCAATCATGTTGTGGAGACCAGACTTAATTTAATAGGACATTTCTGTAGTGAAGACCACAGATCTCTCTCTTTTTTTTTTTTTTTTTT
>VZZY01000835.1:0-27729 GCA_013400335.1 Eurystomus gularis
TGCTGGTTTGTTTTTTTTTTTAACTTAAGTTTTGTTTTAGCTTAATTACATTTTAATTACTACATTTTAAAATGTCAGTCGCATTCCTTACAATGAACGCAACCATGTTTTTTAAAACTATAATTTGTTCATGATTTTGGACTTTGCTTTAAAGTTTCTCTCTCATAATCTGTATTCCAAGACAATTTCAGCTTTTGAATTATTTATGTACCCAGCTGCAATCCTGCTTCCTGTTCACAGATGTTGATGATGGGGACACGGTGACAGATTTTATGGTACAGGAGCGAGAGCGTGGTATTACCATTCAGTCTGCTGCTGTTACGTTTGACTGGAAGGACTACAGAATCAATCTGATTGACACCCCAGGTACTACGCTTTAGCAGTACTCATGTTGTTAGGGCAGAGTAGATGAGGTGGGGTGTCACAGAACGTAAATCTTAGTTTTACATATGGTGCAATATTTAATTGGTTTAATTGCAGCTCCGAAAAGGCCTATGCTGAGCTCTGTTCAGCTTTGGTTAATTATTGTTTGCTGGTGCCTAATCTGGCTTATTTGAAGTGAGCTCACGAAGTTGTTCTCTGGGAGCAATGTAGTTCTGGGGTTGCGATGTAATTATCTTGTGTGTTTCAAGGACTGAGGGGTGCATTTCTCTGCAATGAAGAAAGGGTTGTTTTGACACAATTTAAAAAAAAAAAATAAAGAATGTAATGACCTCTTGATGTTGCCTGTTTGAATTATGATGACATTAAAGCAAAAATTGGTTTTTAGGTCATGTGGACTTCACAGTGGAAGTTGAGCGTTGCTTGAGAGTCCTGGATGGAGCTGTAGCCGTGTTTGATGCTTCAGCTGGTGTTGAGGTAAAAATAACTGTTGCATTATTTTTTTCTTGTCTAATGACTTAAATCAGACTGAAATAATAATAGTACAGAGATGTTGCTCTCTATTATCTCTTTTGATGCTTTCATCAAAATTAAGCTTCAGGAAGCTGAGCATTTAAGTTCAAGTCATGTAGTGTGCAGAAATTCCCATGGTAATAAGGAGAAAATAAGTGGAATTCCAATTAAAGTTTGGGGGCTTTTTTGTCATTTTGTTATTGTCTTTTTTGAACATTGGATGCTTCTGGCTAGCTCCACCAGTGGAAATACCTGTTCGTTTCTCATTTTCAGATTTCATGTAGAAAATGAGTAATTTTCAGGCAGAATTTCTACCTCCTCAATGGCCTATTTAACATGCCCTTTGGGGCATAGTGCAGAAAAGGTGGAGACAGGCTGGAATTCGACTTTATAACGAGAGATGTTTGAGTAGTTCAATCCTGTAGAAAAGTTACATGTTGTGAAATCACTGTGTTCCATGAGACATACCTTTTTCCTAGGTGAGGGATGAGAGAACTCTTGATCAGAGTTGTTTAACCTGCTATTGGAAGGCATTTAGGTGAACCTGAACCAAGTAACAGCCCCTGCCTCCAACAACAAAACAATTATATCAGCTTGGGTTTGGCTGTTGTTTTTTTTTTTTTTTCCCGTAAAACTGTGTAGGGAATTCCTGCATTATTTCCATGTATTGGTAAGAGACTGCTTCTGAATCTGAACTTATTTTCATATATACCTGTTCTAACTTTCAAATAAAAATGTTTATCATAAATGGCGCAGCAGTACACAACTAGCACAACCACAGTAGTTACTAGTGTTGTATATGTAGCCACAGAAACGCTTGCTGGTGTGTGCTTAAGTAACTTGGCAAAGAAGTCCCAGGTCTCTACATTACTGAGTTTTTTCCATATGTATCCCTTGTAATGCTTAGTTTCTCTCTGTGTTCACTTGCCCGTATGCCTGTGGGCCCTTAGTGAAGGACAGGGAGTGACGACAGCTGGGAGAAAAGGTGAGACAAAGCTGCTTCTGGAGTTCATCTGTGCCACTAGATACAGGATATGAGAACAGCGCAGTTCCCTTCTGTACAGTGAACTCGTCCCTCAGCGGTACTGGAGAGTGTATACTTCAGCTGTTGGCACTAAGGTTTCTATTTTGTTTTTTGCTTTAGGCCCAAACTCTGACAGTGTGGAGACAAGCAGACAAACATCAGATACCACGAATTTGCTTTTTGAACAAGATGGACAAAAACAGGGCAAGGTATTTAGACAATTGTTTTAATCATTACTAAAAACCTTCTAAGAGAAGAATGTTAAAGTTTTTCTGTTAAGTTTAGAGCAAGAAAATTAAGTTAATATATACTTTTTTGATTACACAGATGCGTATTTTTGTGTAACTGTAAGGAGTCATTTTTGAAGTAAATGGTAGCCTATTTTACTATGCCATTAATTTTTATGTAACTTAGTATCTGTTGTTTTAATATAGTTTTACATACGCTGTTGAAAGTATCCAACACAAGTTGAAGACAAAACCTTTGCTTTTACAGGTAAGCTAGAAGCTAAATGTTTATTTGCTTTCTTTCAAATGGAACTTCCTTCTTAAGTTTTGCCAGTTGTCTAAAATCTCCACTCTCTTTGCAGTTGCCCATTGGGGAAGCCAAGACCTTCAGAGGACTGGTTGATGTTGTGACTAAGGAACAAATAATTTGGAAACCTACTTCTGATTTGGATGATGGGAAAAACTTTGAGCAAAAGTCACTGCTGGAGGCTGACGATCCCAACCTGTTCCAAGAAGTTCAGGATGCCAGAAATACCTTAATAGAACAAGTAAAGTTCTAAAGTAAATACATAATATATTTAAAACTGTTATTTAGAATACCAGAAAAATAGGCTGAGAGGGACCTCTGAAGGTGTCTGGTGCAGTGACCTGCTCAAAGCAGGGCTAACTTCAGTATTAGATCAGGTTGCTCAGGCCTTGTTCAGCCGAGTTTTCAAGTCTCTAAGGGTGGAGATTACACTCCTGTCTTGGCTGCCTGTCCCAGTGCTCAGTCCCTTGCAGTGAAACATTATTTCTTTTTGGCCAAGGGGAATTTACCATGTTGCAGCTTGCAACAAGTGCCTCTTGTTCTTTCCTTATGTACCTCTGAGAAGATTCTGGCTCTTTTTTGCCTGAAGCAGGCCCTCTGCCACCACCATTTCCAGTAGTAAGTGACAGCATTTACAACCTGCCTTAGCCTCTCCAGGTCAGACAAACTCATCTCACTGGGCCACCAGCTGTCCTCCAGCCACCTTAGTGGTTTTCCACTGGACTTCACACAGTTTGCCCCTCTCTTTTGTGCTGTGGAACCTAGAAGCAAACTGTTTTAGTTGCAGCCTCAAAAGTGCAGGGTAGTCGAGCTACTACCTACTTGCCCTGATCCACTGGCTGTGCTCTTGCTGATGCAGCCTGGTATGCAGTTAGCCTTTGTTGATGCTGCTGACTCAGGCTTGCTTGCGGAGCAGGGCCCTCTGGCTGACTTCTGCAGAGCTGTTGTCTAGCTCGCTGATCCCCACCCTGTATTGGTGCATGAAGTTGTTCTGTCCAGAGGATGGATGGGATGTTGTGGGGTAATCGAAATCACACTAGTGTGTTAGAGGCAGCTGAATCCCACCATAAACCTTGTTCCAGATCCATCCAAAAAGTCTCTGGGAAAGATGATAAAAAAACAGTATATATGTTTATTTGATGTGGGTTGTCATACAGTGAAGGTAACAAAAATAATAGAAACTTGATCTACTTGATACCAGGTTTTGAACGGTTCACAGTTTAGATGGGGTGAAGGATAGAAGGAATAGTGGAAGTAAAGGAATAATTTGTATGTTGACCATTGCAGGACATTTGAAATAGTTTGTTCAGAGTGGTGTTTGGGTTTTTTTTATCCTCTCAACTGGCATTTTAAGGTCCCACATGATTTTGTGTAATTTATATCATACTGAAGTGTTGGTTGTACTGGAGAGACTCTTTAGCAAGTCTTCCTCCAAGTAAAAAGTTTTTTTTTTTATGACACTCAATTTGCTCATATACAGCTTATGTGTAGTGATTACGTTTGAATGCATACTTTTATAAGCGAAAATGTGGAAGGTTAACAACTATGTTTATCTCAGAGACTGATCCATTTTACTGGAAGGGCCACTGTTCATACAACTTCTAATAACACTGTGCAAATGCATAAAGAGATGATGATAGGCTTTCATTTTCCTTTGAAACATCAGAATCAGAGAGATCAATTTTATATTGCTCTGAGTTAAGTAAAACACGTAATACGGTCTGGTTTTCAAAGTTTCTGGGTTTCAAATGGAGGTGTTATTATTCAACCTTTTATCTTAAGAAAGGTATTGGCAGATAGAAAACTTTGTAAGAACAGTGTTTGGTTTTTTCCTTTGGTTTCTGGTTCCTTCCTGAAGCAGGAAGAGGTGAACTGGTAGCATAATAACTGAGATAACCTTGTGTTCATAAAGTATTTTTTAATATGCTTTCCATTCTGTTAACAGTCCTTATCAGAAACACTGTAAAATTTAGTAGTTGGAGTACCAGCCATCTTGCACACCTTGCTTTCACTTAATTAAATGAACGTTTTCCTTCATCCCTCATGTTTTAACTATTGGCTTGATTAGACTTCCAGTTGCTTATCAACGACTTATTTCGGTGTTTGGTCAGTTGCTGTCGTAGCCACTAGAGGGGGCAAGGTGCCACACTAGGGTGTCCCGGCCCTGCCACAGCGCAAGGATGTTTGTGAGACAAGGTTAAAGAGTAGTTAACTTGTCAGGCTAAGTGGTACAGTTTGAAAACGCTGATGAGCTCTTGGACCTGCAGGCCTTTGCCATGAAGAAGGTCAACATGCCCTGAAGCTTGTCTGTATTTTTTTTTCCCGCTGTGTATCTGTCTGTTGGCTTGCAAAGGTTACTTGCTGCTTTCTTCAGACTTTGCCTTGTTTGCAGAGCTGAAATACATTCAGTTATACCCTTCATGCCTGTCACTGTATGGCTGCAGGTTTTTTCAGTTTCAGGCAGAAGTACAAGCATGCTGTCTCCCACTGATGTTTTGCCTGACAACAGCTTTATAAGTTGATGTTTTGTTTTGTTTTTGCCCCCTGTTCTTTCTTGAAACATTCACTTCCACAATTTTCTGTGGTTTGAGCTTATGATCTCTGATGTCTTTAAAGGCTTTATCCTGCTCTGTTTAGCTCTGTGTCATAAATAAGTAAGATCTCTGGCTTATCTGTTGAACTGCTATATGCCAAACAATAAAGAACTATTCTGTTGAAGGTTGCAGATCTGGATGATGAATTTGCTGAACTCATTCTAGGAGCATATAGTGAAAATTTTGACTTAATACCAGTTGACAAGGTAATTTTTACATTTCATTATTTATAAACAAGTTTTTACTTGCTGTTATTCTGAAGGGCTAGGTTTTTCTTCCTTTGGCACATGCAGATTATGATTTTGCAGATGTGCATTTTTAATCAACAAAAAAATCACACCAGCTTTTGTAGTGAATTTACACTACTGTGTATTTAGGACAAAGTATATTCAAACTTAGCATGAATTTTATACAATAATGCACTCACTGTGATTCCAGACATGCTAGGCATAGCTTTAAAAGTAAAGTACTTTTGTTTAGGAAGGTTTGTTAGGTGTTTTTTTTTTTTTTAAAGTTAGGCTGCTGCAAAAGAGCTTAGGGAAAGGTGAATGGAATTTCTATGCAAAGTCACTGCAGTTTGTGTCCAAGCTGCTAATTCTTACCAACAATAGTACCATCTTGACCACTATGAGTTGGTTGGATCTTCAGACACTGCATGTTGAAAGTGGTGAGGTACAACATTGTGAATTAAAAGCGCTATTGGAAAAAGAACAGCTGTAAACCTGCATGAAATGTTTGGAAATCTTAAAAGCATTGTCTTCTGTTACAGCATCTAAACATTTGGGTTTGTATTATATTTGCAAACATACTTTTTAACTTTTGGGGATTTGTCAGCAATAGCTGGTGACTATTTAAGGCTAAACAGTAGTTCACATGTTAGCAGAAAATAATGATTTTTTTCAGTTACACTTAACAGAAAATAATTCTTTTTTTTCAGTTACAGTCTGCTATCCGCAGAGTCACACTAGCTCAGAAAGCAGTACCTGTGTTCTGTGGCAGTGCGCTGAAGAACAAAGGAGTGCAGCCCTTGCTGGATGCTATTACTATGTACTTGCCTGCACCTAATGAGCGTTCATATGAGTTTCTGTAAGTATAGAGAGAAAGTAGGGTTGGGAAGAAGGAAAAATGAGTAGAAAAGCATAGAAAGAGAAAGTGAAAAATATTAACAAAGCTTTTGTATCTTTAAAAGTGTTTGCTGCTTTTAGGTATTAAATGCAAGTAAAGGTGCACAGACCTAAAAATACACTTGAGTATTGAACCCGCTTTGTTCAGTGTAACTGGAATTGTATGCATTTATCTCCTGTTGTCAGACTTGCACTTTAGAGTTCTAAAGTATATTTTTGATCTGACGATAGTACCATTTGACAAAACTGGGGTCTCGGGATCATCTCTTGATATTGTCTGAGGCACATGATATCTTACATATCCTACTGGTGCTGGAACAGCTTAGGTTAATATTTTTTAGTATAAATTAAGATTTTAAAAATATCTGCCTCTCTTAATATTACAATAAGAAACATACCACTTCTTAAACGAGTGGAAATATGGGTAAATACAAGTTTTAGTGGATTAACCCTACAAGTATGCTTTTTGTTGTGCCTTTTATTTTTGCAGGCAATGGTACAAGGATGACCTGTGTGCCCTGGCATTTAAAGTTCTTCACGATAAATGTCGTGGGCCACTGGTTTTCGTTCGCATTTACTCAGGTTCACTGAAACCTCAATCAGCTGTATATAATATTAACAAAAGTTGCACGTGAGTAAGCTAGAGGTATGGTTTAGTGTAGCATTGGAATGTCTGTTGAAAGTCCTGAGTAATAGAAGAATTTAATTTTCAGGGAGAGAATAAGCCGGCTGCTCCTGCCTTTTGCTGATCAGCAAATTGAAATACCATCACTAATGCCTGGCAACATTGCCCTTACTGTTGGGTTAAAACAGGTAATGGAAAACACATTCTGCAAGGGAACTTGTTTAACTAGTGTGCTTTCTACTCCTGTGGTATCGTATCTCAGATGTGTTCTTGATTATTGTGCCATGTGTAAACTTCTTTTATTTGAAGTACATGTGCTTCCTCCTAAAATGAAATATTGCAGTGTACAAATGTCAGCATTTAACCTGGGAGATGCAGTGCTGATTACATGGAAAGGGCTGAGAACTGAAGGTGGTTTCTTAGTAGGGTTCTGAGCTTGTATTTATATTGTAGTGCTTAAAATACAGCTTGACGAGATGGAGAGACCTCGTATGGGGAAGGAGAGTAATGTTCTAAATAAGTTACCCAAAAGCCAGTTTAAGTTCAAATAAGTTTGTTTCATGCTCACTTCTATTAGTTTACTAATTCAGTGCTTTATTATCTGAACCGGCTGTATAGACTTCACTTGCACAGGTTTTCTAAAATGTACCTGACTTTGGCAACTTAGGTTTAAAATGCGGTGATCTGGACAAAGAAATGTTACTCTAAATTTGAGCACAGTTTTTTCATCTTCCAGATAATTTTAGTTATTTGAAGAGAGAAGTTACAGTAATTGTTTGTAAATAAGTAAATATGTGGAGTTTAGCATAAATGGTTTTGAGGAAGAGAAATGGTCAGGCTTTGTGGTTTTGGTTTGGGTTGTTGTGTTGGTTTTTGTTTGTTTGTTTGTTTTCATATCCCCTCCTCTTCCTCTCCTGTGTTTTGTGGGTCACTGGGTATTGATCAATAGAGTGCCACTGGAGACACCATAGTGTCGTCAAAGGCGTCAGCAGTAGCTGCAGCACGCCGAGCTGGAAGAGATGCTGTGGGACAGAAGAGGTCTACCAGTGATACAGAGAGCCTTCTGCTGGCGGGTGTTGAGATCCCTGACCCTGTCTTCTTCTGTACGATTGAACCTCCTTCAGTGGCTAAACAACAAGGTACAACATGGATACCTAAGAATATATGGTATTCTACAAATGAGGTGTTCAAGCGTATTCTCCTGTATAAGGAGCAACACTTGTCTCCAGTCCATGCACACCTGGTTCACATGAGTGAGTTGCACCAATTTATCAGTCAGTGATATAGTAAGGCCCTTCTTGGTGTTTTGCACAGCTGATATATTTTAGATTGTCATTGTCAGTATACTTTGCTATTACTATGTCAAGCAGTACTAGTACTTTTCTAGTTTTTGTGTCTAGAAAAGTAGTAGTTCCTCATTTTGAAAGAAGAGATGGAGGCACTTTCATTTCCCACTGTCATGCTTAGTTTTGCTGTAGTCAGTCTGGTGTGCTATACTCAGTGTCCTGAGTACAAACAACCTTGAAATGTTGCTTTTTGGCTGGTTTTTGTTTTGTTTTTTTCAGTTGGCACTCACAGTTTTACTTTATGGTGTAAAATCTTGACTTCCCAAGACTTCTGTGTGTCTAGTTAGGGTTCATCCATGCAGTGTGATTTACTGCCTTTTCCAAGGGTCTGTACCAAAGAACTTGGTTCCATTTGACTCTTTTTGGAAAGACATACTTTAAAGTCTGTATCTTCAGTCCAGCAAAGCTGAGCTTGGTTGGAGGTGAAGGGCAAGAAGAACAAGTACCAGTGTGGTATGATGGAATGGAGCAAGGTAGAATGCAAATTTGGAGCAACATGCTGGCAGGCTGAGCCACTGGGTTTTAAAGTGTTCCTGTTGGAGGGCGGGGAGGAGTGTCTGAATGTTTTGTTTTGTGGGGTTTTTTTCATTTGTTTTGGTTTGGGTTGTTTTTTTAAAAGACTGTAAGGTATACAAATGCAGTCTCAGCTGTGAGTTTATCATTCTGTAGCTGCTTTCCTGTAGGTGCTTTCCTCAGCGGTTAAGATAATGGGGAATCAGAAAAAAAGTAATTTGCATTTAAACCTTTGTATTTTGAAGTTATCTTGAAATATTTAGGCAAACCACATAAGAGTTAGTTGACAGTATTTTCTTACTTGTAAAACGGGAGCGGTACATTTCACTGTCCTGATGAAGCACAGGTTACATTCTGTCTTCAAACATATACAAAATACCACTCTGAAAAATGTATTTTTAGTAATTAAATAAGCACTCTGTAGAATGCAGTTAATTTGTGAGAATCAGAAGTTACAAGTTGCTTGTAATTTGACTTAAACTTTTTTGCCAAAATCTGTGCTTCTTTAGGGTTCTTTTGACTCCTTCCAGGAATAAGATTTGTTTGTGATTCTTAAATTACTGAAGTATCTTTAGGTATAATGTTTGATATTTAGGTACAGACTTGGATAACTGAAGTATCTTTAGGTATAATGTTTGATATTTATGTACAGACTTGGATAACGCATTGAGCTGCCTTCAGCGTGAAGATCCAAGTTTAAAAGTGAAGCTAGATCCTGACACAGGACAAGTAAGATCAATCTTCTATTGCTCACCTTAAAACCAAGCTGTATTTTAGAACTGTCAAGACTACCTTTCAGTTAGTTCATTTACATATTGGGATTTTCTTGAATAAAAAAGACTCTAAATGTTCATATCATGTGGGGCCTACAAGAAAGCTGGGAAGGGACATTTTACACAGGCTTGTTATGATAGTATGAGGGGTAATGGATTTAAACTGGAGGGGGGTAGATTTAGATGAGATGTAAGGAAGAAGTTTTTCACTCAGAGGCTGGTGAGTCACTGGCACAGGTTGCCCAGGGAGGTTGTAGATGCCCCAACACTGGATATGTTCAAGACTGGGTTGGACGGGGCTTTGAGCAACCTGGTCTAGTGGAAGATGTCCCTGCCCATGGCAGGGGGGTTGGAACCAGATGACCTTTGAGGTCCCTTCCAACCCAAACCATTCTATGATTCTATATATATACAAAGTTCTGTGCATCAAACTAAAATGAAGCCCTGTGCACTTGTGCTTTACACGGTAGAAGAAGTCATCCTGTGCTTTGCATGTTTTTGACAGTTCTGTATTCAAAAAAGCTTGAATTACAGTCTTCAAGATAATCTAAGATGGCCTTTCTCATAGTGGTCACTCACCTCTCACTTCTATGGTGTTTATGTCAGATGGCCTAAAGCTGTCCTGTTTTCTGTCCAGGCTCCTTAGACTTTGAAATACTTCTAAGGGCATACTGAGAGCATGCCAAGTCTTTACTTAAACAGTTTGTATTAAAACCTGAGTTTTCCATGTTTTAGCTCTTCTAACTGTCTTCTTACTAGACTATCCTTTGTGGTATGGGAGAACTACACATAGAGATTATTCATGACCGAATCAAACGTGAATATGGAATTGAGACTTACTTGGGACCTCTTCAGATAGCATACAGAGAAACCATCCTAAATGCTGCTCAAGCTACAGGTAAAATGAATGAATGGAAGGAACATCAAATGTATCTGAGAGGTACTCATCATTTGATGTATTGGGTTTTTTTCCAAATGGTTGTTTTGCATGTTTTTTTTCCCCTGCAGATGTATTGGACAAAACAGTAGGAGATAAACGACACTTTGTAACTGCAGAGTTGGAAGTGAGGCCCAGGTTAGAGGAGAGAGCAATGACAAAACCCATCATCGAGTATGCTGCGAGTGCCACTGAAGGGCTACCTAAAGGACTCCAAGAAGCTATAGAAAATGGAATCACAAATTCATGCATTCAAGGTAAAGGAAGAGCTGTGACAGCAATACTGGCCTAACATTTCCGTAAAAAGCAATGTAGTATGTTTCTAGGAGGAAAAACTCCCTGGTAGCTTGAAAACTAAAAGATGGCACATATTATTAACATCAGGTGCAAAGGGAAATTCTGGGATTTCCTTAAACACAAAAATTGCCAAACACCTCTTTCCAGTGCCAGGAATGGAAGTCAGCACGCGTTTGGTTTTAAAGTAAATTTCTTCACAGTCACTCAACAGTGAGCTTTGGGTTCTAGTGGTTTGCTTTTTAATCTGGTATAGAGATAAGGCATTTACTTAATGACATCACATAAACCACAGCGGTGTGACAGAAGTGGTTTCAAGGGCCAACATGTACATAACACACTTCCATTTGTTACTGGTGGGGTTTTTTAAAAAATATTTTAAAATGAAAGTATACAATAAAACGTCTTACCTAATTGCAAAGTGTAGGCCTTTGAAAGGACTAAAAGCATCCTTTATTAAAAATGAGAAGTATTTAATAACTTGCGGCCAAAGAACTCTCCCTTACAGTAAAATTAACAGATTGATGAACAAGGATTACTCTAGAAGCAGCAGCATAAGGTGTTTTTTTCCATGCTGCTTTAAGTTGGAAAGCATCTCCCTTACCTCTAGCAGTGGAATGAGTCTTGACTGTGTGCTTTCTTTTACGCTCCTTGAAGACACTTCAGAACTGTGCTGTCTCCAGCCAAAGAGTCATGCCCTTAAGTGCTTTAAAATAAATACATAGATCTAGCCATGCTCTCTGTAGGAAAAAAGCCATGTTTTTTTGTCAGATGTGGTTCAGACCCCCCATCCAGTCCAATAGTTTTTGGTCTGGTTGAGAGTCCTGGGTTGGAGGAGACATAACCTGCCTAGGACACTAGACCTGGTTCATCCCTCATGGAATTGAGTTAAGGCTGCAGTTTTGGTAGTGGGTTAGTATCAGGCTTTGCTGTGACCACATTGTGATTGAAAAGGAAAATACAGAAGATATTCTGGCTTGTGGTTAAACAAAAGGTTTCACTACTTTTTCAAATGAAGCCTTGTTTCAATAGACAAGTTTTAGATACTGTGATGTATTAAAAAATAACTTCATTTTCAGTAATAGTTGTATAAATGAGCACACTCGGGAACTTCTGGTTCTGAAAATTATCTGTGGTTTTGGTAAAGAGAGTAAGAAAGTATGATTCTGCATTCCTTTGTGTTTTTTGGCCAAGCTAGGTAATGACCAAACCACAGAATGAGGAACAAGACCGGTAGACATGCTCCTGGGTGAAGGAAGAAATGAGAGAGGAAAGTGAGAAGCTCCAAATTAATCCTGAGGCTTTTTTCCATGTTATCTTAATATCTGAAAAACAAATGTGCTTTTTCTTTCTTTTTTTTTTTTCTTTCCTAGGACCCTTGCTTGGATTCCCAGTTCAGGATATTGATGTGACAGTGCAATCCCTGATGGTGCATCCTGACACTTCCCACACGATGGTATCAGCCTGTGTCTCTCGTTGCATGCAAAAGGTACCGTAGAACTGTAACCTGCTGTAGAACACAGCATGATACACTACTGGGAAAACTCTGTTTATCAGTATCTGGTAATTGTAATTCTTCTCTGACAGCATAATGCCCTCACTGGGGACCTGAAAGCTTTTGGAAGGAGACAATTTGAGAGGCAATGTTAGCTTGAGTTAGGCAAGTACTTATTGTTTTTCATAATTAAAGTCAGTGTAACTCCTTTCCTTCCATGTAGGCTTTGAAAAAAGCTGGAATACAAATACTGGAGCCCCTGATGAACCTAGAGATCACAGTAAGCGAAGATCATCTCAGTGCAGCGCTTGCTGACCTTGCACAGCGCAGAGGTAGTATTAAGGAAATCCAGAGTCGTCACGATAACAGAGTTGTGGTTGCTACTGTTCCGCTAGCAGAAACAATGGTATGTGATTATCTTACCAATGGTAAAGTGCAAATCTGGTCTTTTTTTATATGCTTAAAAATAATTAAGGCTTCAGTTCACTTTTTTTGCTGTTGTAGATGAATATGTTTGGGTGTTTTTTAATTGCATTTTATTTACTTTTTTATGTATTACTTTACAGTATACTTCTGCCTCCCTCTCTGACCTGAGCAGCTTTCTGTGCTAACTTCCCTTCCTTTATCTTAAACTGAGTGATGTATGTTCTGTATTTTGTCCAGGGCTACTCAACAGTTTTGCGTTCTCTAACATCAGGCTCAGCAACCTTCACTTTGGAGCTTGCCAGTTATCAAGCGCTGAACAGTCAAGAGCAAAGTGCGCTTCTTCAGAGGAGGATGGAGTTGGTGTGATTGCTTTACTCTGTAGAAAAATAAAGATATGGTCTGTCCTCCCTATTAAATATTTTCAAGACCCTGTTTATATACACCAGTATGTTCTTTTGGGACCAACTGGTTGTGGTAAATGATGAACTAGCAGCTGTATGAGCAGCTTCATTTTTTAACTGTCCAAGGGAAGGTTCAGGAGACTGTGTTCCTCTGGCACAGCCCGTAATTGCAAAGCAGCTGAACTGGAGGTGCAACCACAGTTTGCTGCTTTACAGATTCTTACATTACTGGTAGCTGTAGCAAGAACTGGTGCAAATTCTCTTCATAGACGTGAGCACTAACTACATATCTTAATGCACCATTACGCCTGTTTCTTCCTTTAGTAAGCAAAGTTTGTGAAGTTTATGTCTATAAATGAAATAACGGTACAGTTTTGGCAGTCTGTATATTGATTTGTTTTCAGCTGAATGAAAGATATTGTTAATAAGCATTTTAAACTGTACAACTGTAAGTATTTCCTCTATTGTTTAGAAACCAATTGAACCAGAGTTCAGGACTAGGTGTAACCTCTACCTGAGTTTGCTCTTCAAGTAAGTGGAGTGGATGCTTCTGACAATTGAGTAAGACCCATGCAAAAAATACAAGAAAGGCAGGCTTCTGCCAGGACACTGATCCCTACTTGTCACCTTGGAGAGTGGTGAGGGGGGTTTTTTTGGACCTCCAGGAATGAGTGATTTAAGTTGTAAGGGTTCTGATTTGCTACGTGTTGTAAGTCAGTTCTGGTTGGCACTTACCTGGTTACATAGAAAAGTGGCAAATGAGAAGATACTTTGAACTAAAAAGATAATTTGCTCTTTACTTAAATAGTGTCTTATTTTTATTTTCCTTCAACTTTAGAATGTAAGGAAACTGGAATTGGTAACTGGATGGTATCAAGTTTCAGGATTTCACAGTGAAGAATCCCTACTTCTAATGAAAGCTAAAACCCATCATTCTTACTCCAACAAGAATGTCAAATAACTTTATTTTAAAAGTTAAAAGTTTAAGTCTTGGTTCAAATATCAAACTGCGTGTACATATATTCATACTCCAGAGGCACTTGCTGACTAGGAGTCCTTGCAGCAGTTACTGCCCTCTTGCTTCATGGGCGCAGTATCCAACAAACACTGGTTCGGCTGCTATGCCACGGCTGTTAAAATAAAGTGGAACGTGTATGATTATAACCAAATACCTGGCTGGTCCTGCAGGCAGGAAGAGAGATAGTGGCACTCTGTTTTAGTCTTTGTGTAAATAAAATACTTCCAAGAAAGAACAAATGGCCTATTTAGGGAGTGAAAAGGGGCCCCATTCTACAGCTGATTGTACTTAAGTAACATACAGTTCTCTGTGTCAATCAGATATACCAAAGTATGAGAAAACAAGTTGAAAAGCTTAAATTCAGAGGCTAGCTGTCTTGATGGTCTGCAAAATCTATTGCTTTTATTGGAGAAGAGTCGTAAGAATGTGAAAATACGGATCAGTTGACATTTGCACACTCCCTCCCCAACCCAAATGTTTCCTTCACATGCAACTCTGTCATTTGTTTATTTTTGGAGAGAGCCAGTTTTAGTAAACAGAACTTTATTCCAGCTACAGTAAAAAATTATTCTGTTCTCATGTGGCTTAAAAACAAACAACAAAAAAATCCCTTTAGCTTTTGGTGGTGCAGTAAGATAGTATAAAAAGATGTTTTAGGGTTAAAGCAGTTGTAGTAAAAATTCTGCTTCTCGGATATTTAAGAGCTAGATAGCACTGCAACACTGCTTTGTAGGATAATATATATATACACACTGGAGTTTAAATTGCACTGCAGTGGAAGAAACTGGATAATGAAATAGCTCAGCTAAACTATTGCTTGCCCCTGAGCAAGACTTCCTGTTGGTAAGAGACAGGGTTGTTCTTTAGGTCTCTGGAATGTGCACCCACCTCTTTATTTACCTTCTCCCATCACCATTCCTCCAGAATTTGGGCTGCCATATCCTCCTACAGGAAGCTAAGTTCAGATCTAAATAGCAGCTACTGCTTTCAGGGTACCCTTTCAAGAGCAGTGGCCTCAGCATTGGATAGGCAGAGCTACTTGTTCTTTCAATGACCTTCCTCTAGCTGTTACAAAAGTTCTACCTCCCCATTCCATCACTCCTTGGTACCCAGCTGCAGAGCAGGCCAGAGCTGCTGTTCTTAGAAAGGCTCTTTGGCCTACTAATATTGCCATGTATAAAAATTTTTGTAGGGACATAGAGCTTTGCCCACACTCTAAGACTCTACAAAGCCTGATGGATTAAATCAGCTCTGAGTTCACACACTGATAAGGAAGGCCCACGTACATCAAAGGCAAGGTAACTGCAGCTCCAAGGAATGCTCATTTCATCAGTGGAAAGGGAGTAGTTTCTCTAGTTTTTTTCTGGTTCAAAGCCTCTATAAGAGCAATCCTCTTCAGGAGGACATGAGCCTTTATTAAGGTAGTCTGTTTAGTAACAGGAATAGTTCACCATAAGTTTATATGCCAGCAAAGTTGTTTTAGCACCAGAAAGAAGTTTAAGGAAAAAGTGTGCAACAAGTAGAGGGAGTACTCCCTTAGTCTGGCCCTGCATTTTGCATGTCTCATGCTAGCGCCTACTAGAGCAGCTGCAGTCATCTGGATCAGCTCACTGTACAGCAATACAAGTGCCAGCATTAAGGAAGAAGATGGAGACGGGGCAATAGTTAACCAGGTCCAGGAATAGCACGGCTTAGTTAACTGTAAAACCCTAATCCCAGAGGTACCGCCACCATCTGCTTCACTCTTCAGTTGTAACAGTGTTCTCTCTGAGCCCCATCAAGACATGCACCCTCCTGGTGAGTGATAGGGTGTAAGTTTCTTTTAAAGTCCTTCAATTTTTTTTTAACATGTATTTGTTACCTCTTGAAGTATCTATTTTTCTCATTACTAAGACAATTTACATGTAACTGTTTTCCTAGGATATTAAAAGCCAGCTTGAAATAAACCAAATGAGTTAAAACTGGCAAGTTTCTCAGTTTTAACTCAATTAAAGCACTACTTTATACAGTAAGCTAAAAGTCAGTGATTCCAACAGATAATCATGCTGAGACATTTACATGCACAGAGAGCTGGAGTGCTGACTCAAACTGCCATTGTAGCTTGTTCTCCAAAAAGCTGATATGTATCTACTTTGAAATACTTCCTCACACTGTTGGGATTTTCAGTGATTTGTCAAACTTTTGTAGAGAAATTAAACAGCATGTTTCATTCTGGCTGCAGTCCAACTTAGCAGCACCATTTGGGAAAACCTGAAAGGCTCTCTGACTGTATGCCTTTAAAAGTGGAGTCAAACTTGGTCTTAAGACCTGGAAATTACTCATTTCTACAACTGCAAATATACAAAGACAATACTAGCAATAATTAACCAGTAACTTGTCTAGGTAGCTTTTAGGGAAGAACTGCAGAGAAGAGTGTGTTATGAACTGACTTTGTTTACAATAGCCATAAATAAAATCTAATTTATCAGGGACATTTTATCCACCCTGTCAGTATTTACACTAAGGCAATACCTGTAAGAATAGCTTATGCAAGCTCACCTCTCATGCAAACAGCTCCACTTGATTGCCTGCTGCATGTCTTTTAATTCTTACTTATAATAAATAACAAAACCTTTTTTTAACAGACTACTTCTTCTCCTGTTGTGTACTCCTCCCACATATCCTTTAATAGCCTTTTTGTTTGAACTAAGTCAGTCATGTTTTTTTCCTTTAGAGGAAGAAGACATAGATGACTTGTATTTCACTGAAGAAAGTTCTGAAAATGTTAGTTGCAAAACTGTCTAGAACTCCTGTGTTCATGTATCTGTTCTTCCTCTCCTGAGGATACAGAAATACAAGGGGTGACATTTATACTGTCGGATTAGACTGCTAGGTCTCTTCCCTCCATTTCCAGGCTAGCAACTTAGGCCTAGACTTGAATGCCACTGGTTGTAAGGCATGAGGCCCAAGCTTTACTATAGCAATTAACCTTACCGGAGCATGCGGCATCGATGATTAGTCAGTCTTTCATAGGCATTCTGCAAGTTGGTCACATTCCTGCTGCTCCAGAGTCTTTCCCCTACAGCACTTGCACGCGGCCTGTGAAGGTATACTGGGTTTTAGAGCAGGTATAGTCTATAACCAAGAACAGACTAGAGTTTTTAATATCAGGTCTTATATCCAGAAGCATCCATTTTCGTATCTGCTGGGGTTCAGTGCAGAGCACTGTTACCACCAACATACAGTCCTGTTGGATTAATTAATGCTCCTTGTAGCTGGCTTTCTAAAATACAAAGATAAAGCACTTCATACCATAACCTTGGTGTGAGGTTAGTTGCATCCACAAATTCCCCCCACAGGCAGGCTTCTCCACCTATTAAAAGCTGCTTCTGTTTTTCAGATCCTGAATTCAAAGCAGAAAGTTTTAATTTCTATTTGCCCAGAAGATATGCATATATCAAAAATTCATTTTCCAATACTCTGAGAGGACTGCTGTTCATTTGTTTGTTTTGTCATATAAAATATTTATCCTGAGCATGAACGTAACATTTTGGTAGTCTTGTTAGTGAACGTGAGAACCACCAGGCCATTTGCCAAGGGAACCCATTTCCCTTCTCTGTCAGAAATGATTTTAACTTTTATCCTCTGAAGACATTCCTCAGTGTTCTGACATTCTTCAGAGATTTCAGTCCTGACCGCCACCGTTCATTCTATCACCAAAGAACATTCCTTGAAAAAGCTACGGAAGTCAGGTGTTCTCCCTTATCAGCTCTGAGAACTACCTTGCACAAAATGAAAGCCTTGAGGAGAGCGTAAGATGTTTGTATCACCTTTGGCCAGAGGGAGAGAACATGTCTTTTCCCAGAACAGTCTAACACTCTAGAAGCTTGCTAACATATGAATTCAATGTCTGCCTACCAACAGTTATTATGCACAACCTTGCCCTTAAGGCATGATGCATCTGTCCACCTAATCCAGCATCCTGTCTCACACAAGCACCAGTGCCAGATGCTTGAGGAAGAGAACACCTTTCCCTGTGAGAAATTGAAAGCTGCTTTTTTTTGAGAGAGAAAGAGAGAATTTTCCAGAGTTGTAACTGACATTAAAGTCCTTTGATTACAGCATATCTGTCCACAGTGACTGCCTGACCACTCTAAATAGCCCTAGTATTTCCATTTACTCCTTACTACGAACCAAAGACTTTCAGGCACAGAACACGCATATAAAAAAAAAGTAACAAACCAGGGAAGTTAAGCGGTTCAACACTGTAGTATTTCTTCCAGTCTTGTCCGTAACTAATGTAGTCTAAGTACCAGGGAGCTGCCAGGATAGCAGTGAACCCAGCTCCAGTGACACTACTCAGTTCATGAGCATAGTTGTTTTCCATCCACACTTGAACTACAGTGTCTGGTTTCAGCTAAAAGGGGGAAAAACAAACAAAAAACCCCCACAAAACATTAAAGACAATTCTAATTGTTGTTATCAGGAAAGAGAACGATGATGTCCAACCTGGGAGGGTGGTATTTTGTTCTAAAGAGGAACATTTTGGCAGCTTCCTTTTGTCATTTCCTGCTCCCCACAGACTAAAGCCGATTAGCCCTTTGCTAGTGTTAAACAGAGTTCACGCTAGAGTGAAGACTTGGTCATACTATAGACAGTGAATGCTGTAAGAGGGTTCCCACACCCACCAGTACTATACCAGACACACAGTTATGTGCTGGTGTTCCTGTTCCACCTATTTTACATGGTGGTCCCATACTTTGGGAGACTTGCTGAAGTCAGTAGACTTGCTTTAATTCTTAAGAGACACAACCGTAACTCCTTAACCAGTCAAGCCTCCCACAATATTGTGCTGTTATGCAGGAGTATCTTAGTTATTTTCTCATCTTACCTGCGCTTTATTATCAAACACTTCTTGCCAGACTATGTATCTTTTATTATAGGAGGAAACAATGTCCAAAATCCTATAATTTAGAAATAAGATTGTTTGTGAACTCCAATGAGATCAGTACAGGCACACAAAGTAACGACATTTTCTACCCTAAGGAACATCAGGCCTTTCCCAGCACTGCATAGGGGACCAAAAAAACCCCAGGTTTTGGCTTTCGGTGCTCTGCCTTGAAGGGCATGTTCTGCCACGTATAAAGATATCCATGTGCTAACAGAAACTGATGTTCAGAATTACCAGCAACTCATACAGATGTCCAAATCCATATTACTTAAGAACAGAGAAATAAATGGCTGCAAAAAAACGCAGGACTCTTCCCCCCCACCCTGTGTGCTGACATAACAACAGATGCTTAGTTTAAGCTACCCAGTACATCCAGAGTGTGCCTAGAACTAGCCTACACATCCTTGTGTCCCACTTTTTAAAGCTGTGAACTTTACATTCAGTGTGTTAAGAAAAAGAGTGTGGGGAGTCCCCAGTATATAGCAATTTTTGAAAACTATATAGGGTAATCTAAATCAGCTTCAGTATCTGCACCCCAACACCACCCTCAGATATTGGCTGTGAAAATCTGAGCAAGAATTTAAAAAACCAACATACTTCTGAATATAGTAAGATTCCAGTTTAGCATAGTCAACGCCAAATCCTTGCTTCTTCATGAACTTTTTCACTTCAGGGTTAGATTTCCTTAAATAATAAAAACAAAATCAAACCAAAACAAAAAAGAATTATAATAATGATTTTGCTTTGTTTTAAAGCAGATTCCCCAAACATTTCCACTAGCTGATGCCTTAGGCACACCATAGCCTGGAATGCACAACAGAGCAGAAGCAACAGGCTAACATGATTTAGGTATTTCGAAACAGTGTCATCCTGATTTGAAATAAAGCCAATAGTCCTACTTCTCTGGCAGAAACATTGGAGTTCCTGTTCTGAAGCAGCCTCTGGCAGACTGCCTCAAGCTCCTAAGAGCTCTGGGGTTCCTGGCTTCTCTGCGATTTTGTGGGAAGGTTACCAAGTCTTGTGAGAAAGCATTCATCAGGAATTCTCTTTTTAATAATTAAAGCAAGTTCTGAGTGTTTAGATCTGATGTTTTTAAGAGAACAAATACTAACTAGATCAGCTTGAGTACTCATACAATTAGATCTGCCCCAAATTTTGTACCATTAGTTAATCCAGCAGAGAGACTCCAAAAGTATTCAAAATCCACAACCAGTTGAAGAACTCAATTAATGCATGCCTTACTTCTAATACGAGAACACAAGAGTCAGTACTGCAATACTCAATGTTAACAGATATTCTGGAAGGCAGAACTCAATGGAAAGAACTGCTTTTCCTTCAACACAAAGCACGTAAATGTTAATTATCTCATGCAGTACTTTCCTGCCATACTAGTTCTCCTTCCTGACAGGTTAATTTTCATAAAGAAATGCTTTAGAGTACCTGAACATCTGTCAAACTACTAGTCAAAGCAAAATCACCTGCTTGTTGAGGATCGTAAGTGTCCTGCCTGTAAATAGTTACAGCAGTAGGAGTGGAGAGCTTTGGGGTAAGCAGTGAAAACTGTCTCATGCAACTGAATTCTGTAACTGATGGATTTAATCAAGTTTACAAGCCATTAGGTATTTATTATTTGAACCGTCACCATACCAACAATCGAAGTTCACTTCATCTCCTCCCAAATGAATGTATGCATCTGGAAATACACTGCTGATCTCTTTGAAGAACTTAGTCATGAAGTTGTAAGTTGTATTCAAAATGGGATTTACAGGTCCAAAGGACCCAGTTGGCTTTTCTCCACTGTAACAAGGGGTGAGAAGATCTTTTTGACCTAATAGAAACAATTAATAGAGGATATTCAGTTCCATGTTGGTATGCTAACTTTGCTAGCAGGAAGAGGCAGTTACCTATATTAAAGAGGCTGATATTCATAACTTAACTGCTCATCTATTCTAGGTATAATCAAATAGAGGCAGGATGAAATAAAACAACTTGTCCAAGGTTGAAGAACCCCGTAACTGGAAATCAGGACTCTGACTTTTAGATTTGTGATTTAATACACACTAATTTATGGAACATGTCACTATACCTGGAAAACAGCTTCTAGATGACTCCTTGAATAAAAAAGTTTAATAGATTTAGAAGGAAGCCAATTAAAGTGAAGCCAAATATAATGAGTGTGCTTAAAAGGCCTCTCTTCTCTTTTTATTACTCTGCTTTGTTAAAACTGAAGTAGGTGGGAGGTATACAGCTCAAGGTAGATGTCCTACCTCAGTCTGCTAAGAATTTACCTCTACACAAGAAAGGAAGGCCAAACAGACGTCAAAACATAAGCACTGGTTATTCAGTCAAGGTATCTGAAGCAGTAAAAGCCAGGATAACAAATCAGGAAAAAAGTTATATATGTAGGCTGGAGATTCCTAAGTCCAGATTATTTGGTAAACTGTGGTTGCAGCAGCAGCCCCTTCCTAGCTATTTGTTTCCTAGTTTGAGCACACTTCCCTCAAAGAGGAGCCCAGCGACAACGCTTCAACAACCCTCCTCACATGCTTTAAGTCTTCTCTCCAGAATTGGAATGCAAACAAAGCATAGCTACCCAGGTTCACAGGCAAAGCCAGGATTCGCTCCTGTGCATCATATTAAAAAAAAAGTTATTATACAAGAAGCATCAGCTTGCTCTTAATATGAATGTAGACCACCTCACATATCACCATTCAAACCACTGGTGCTCTTTAACAGTGAAGACCACATGAGATGAAGGATTCAGAAAGCATTAAGCAAATTTATTTTTCTTCTTGCTCCCTTCCTCCTGATTTTAAATTAGTGAGAAAGAGCCTGAGACACCTTACAACATTATGGCCATATGCCCACCAGATGAACACAAGACTTGCCCAATGGCTAAAGCTTTGAAGCACCGAAAAAAGCCTTTACTATTTCCAGTTTGGCCAAAACTATCTTATGTTAATTGCACTGCAATTGTAGTCAGTACACTTTGAACCAAGGCATAAGGTTCCCTGGTCCTTGAGCACATGTAAACACCACCACACTCAGGATTCAAGCATTCTCTGTCAAGAGAAGTATTACTCTGAAACCCAGAAGCTAGAGTGAAGAAGCATCCAACTTTGCTGTTTTGTATACTGGCAGATTACCACTTTATTAACAGACAGAAACATCAACCACTCTGAAAGAACCTTCCCAAAGCAGAAATCTATACTCTAGAGACAGCAACTCACTATTTCTAGCCACTGCCTTATTAGTCTAAACTCAAGAGTACCACATGGAGTGATAATGACAAGATGAAGTCTAAGGCAGAAAGAATCTATCTGTGCCTTCACGCACACATCCAGCACAGGAAGAGTCAACTTCCTCTGTTCACTTTAGTTCCTCTAAAATTTAAAGGTCATGACCGTCAGTGAGTCTGTCCCTCACTTAACCCTTATCAAGAGCCTTTCAAAGCGCTTTAAAGGCTGATTTTTAACAAGTTAATTTGCTTGCTACACCCTACTTATCACAATCTTTTCACCATTAATACTCTACTGGACATACCTTTTCCCCAAGACTCTGTGTGTCCTGGGGTATCAAACTCTGGAATAACTCTAATTCCTCTCAACCGGGCATACTCAATCACCAGATGGACGTCAGCAGGAGTATAGATGTGGTTATAGGAGTATGCTCCCTGTAAAATATTCACATTTAGAAACAATTTACAAAATGTTATACCAGCAGCTCACAAAATTGGGATTAAAGTGTTATAATTCAGACTGGAGAGCAGTTTCACAAGTTGTCCTTTCCAGTTTATCACATACGCAACTGCACTGACAGAACTTTTGGGCTAAACAGTCTGGGGAAAAAAAACAAACCAAAACAACGCACAAAAATTAATCCCATTTTTGACACTGAGATAAATCTCCAGAGGAGACTGCCAAGTCAGAAAGAATGGCACCTTCTTGCAACACCTCTGCTTGTCAGTTTTGATATAATGCCCAGTTTCAGGCGTGTTTGAGATGCTGTATTTGAGTGTTATTCCACTTCCACACAGGCAACAAATGTGATGAATGACCCAGACTGCTACAGTTTGATGGAACAGATACTTGCCAAAGACACAAACTACTTAAAAGCATCATGACTCCTCACGATTAATAGACTCTTAAGCTTTCATTTATCTGGAAACGGTTTCCACAGCTGAGTTACTCAGAAAAGAGAATAGTAAACAAGAAGGCTTTCAAAAAGAAGGCTAGTGAGACAGAGGCCATCTCCGTCTCTCCAGCTGTCAGTGGGGAATAGGACAGAACTTCACAACCATTACTAGGAAGAATAATCTGATGTACAATTTTTGAATTATAAAATTATTCATAGCATCAGAAACTCTCTTCCATTTGTCTGAGTGGCAGGAAATCTACCAGTTAAACCAACAGAAATCCAAGCAGTGTTCACCACAACTGGTTATTTGCACACTGTTAACTGCTTGAAGGCCTGCAAACACTGAGGATCACTGTCATCAGCAAATGTGCGTAGAAGAGATAGGAAAGTAATTTACAATGCATCTACCAAGAAGACTTGAACATGGTCCACACAGACACTCAGGTAGGATCATAAATGTGGCCTTAATGGTTCCTGGTCCTCTAGTACTATTTCACAATCAGCCAAGGCAGATGTATTCAATCATTGGTAGGTTCTGCATGTTATTTTAATGAAATATGTGACACATTTCTGCCTTCCCACCCTATCCCAATAATGTTCACTCACCTTGTCACTTAACTCAGGGAAATAGATACTCTGGTAAGGGAATGACTGATCATCTACTATATGCCAGTGGAGAACATTGAACTTGTTAAAAGCCATGGCATCCTGTAACAAATAATGCAATACACTCTAGTTAAGCACTTCACTCTCAAAGAAAACCTATGCAAAAAAGTCACCTTGTCCTGGTATCTCCTGCACGCCTAAAGCAACAACTGAAAAAAAAAAAATCCCCAAGAAAAGCATACCATGTTTCACCGAATCCTAGAAGCATACAACAAAAAACCCCTGCCTGTTTATACTACTGTTCCATTCCTCTGCCATCTATTTGCACCACTCCTGTCAACAAACTCCTGATCTGATCACGCTACGCTGCCTTGTAGAAGAGGAACTGCTCTAAGTGCTTACAAATTTCTTCCACTTCAAAACACATCTGCGTAATTCTCTATGGACCATCAGCTACTTCAGCTTACGGAAAAGCTTATACTTTTCTACTTAAATACCTTGGACCCGATAACTAAACAGCATGAGAGAGTTTCCTACTATTTAGCACATTCCCACTTCCTAGTGACTTCTGCAGAATCCATTTCAAATGCATGCAAAATAAACCATGCATTCTCCCCAAAAAAGACAGCATTCCACTTACGTTTTCAGTTATTAGTGTTAGTACTTCCCTTTTTCTGAACTTGAAGATAACCAAGACAAATGTTAATATTCTTATTTTACAATTATGACTCTTACACACATACTCTGAGTTATGCAAGTTTGTTAGGAGTCACTAGAAGGGTTGTGTGCTGCAAACAGAGGAATTAAGTGTTGTTTGCACTGTTTGTGATTGAGTAATTGCAACACAGTTGCTTCCAATTCCTTGCCACAATACAATTATTTCCACCCCTTCTCCTTTCTTTTTTCACCAAGCTGTGTTTAAAGAAGTGACTGGAAGTTCTCAGGAACTCCCACCAAATCCAAAGGAAGATTTGTACCTTGTCCATTCCCCAAAATGATCTCATCTGTTTTATTAGACAGCAGAAATTGAGCTGCTGCCTTAAGCATCTAATTACCACATGTCAGTGAAGGGATTACTGCTGCTTTTTATTAGGTTAGCTTGAATTCAAGCAGGCATGGAAGTGGGAGGAAAAGCGCACTTTTTCTTAAACCAGTAAAATGGCATAAAGTGTAGCTCTGGGAAGGTATTTAAGCCACAGACAATTTAAGGAAAGAAAACAGAATAGCAACATTTACAGAAACACAAAACCGGCAGAAGTGCAAGTCTCAAAAGTCAAGTTTGGACACTGTTGTCTCTTTTAGACAAGAAAACAAATATTGACAAAAGTAACTGCTTGGGTCTTTGAAGCACCCTCAGTTGCAAAGGAAACACTACACAAACACTACTTGCTGAACAGGAACTGATCCTAAAGGTAAATACAAGTGGTAAATGCCCACAGAGGGGTAAGTTCTGAACATAGTTCAAGGATCACCTCAGAAATGAAGGCTGGTTTTACCTGTGCTCTCTTCCCTAGCCATCTCAAGCCTGCTCTGTAAAGTTCTGCAACATGGAAGGGAAATCTCTAATACAATTTCACCATGGAAAAGCAAGACAGAAACAAGACAGTAAACAGCACGTTTTTTCACTCAAAGGCTCCTCTATTTCAACCCACTAAATAAGTCCTGCTACAAGGATTTCCACAGTAGAAAAGGGACGTGAAAAACAGAAAACCCCACAGCTTTGGCTGCTATGATGGTACAAATTCATCACCTTACCATCAGGGTGGGACTGTACAATTCTTAGTGTGCTTTCTTAAGCTTTTCGGAGAAAGTTTTGGTTTGTTTGTCTGGTTTTTTTTCTTTTCAAAGGGACATGATGAAGGACATCGGTAGCTTCCAATGAACATTTCCAGTAACTGTCTTTGCTCTGTACTGCTCAATTACTGGCTTGCTGTTATCAGCCTAAGAAAGGACTACCAAAGCCTGGTTATTGAAAAAAATGGAATTTTCCTGCAATCATTGGTACTGAAGACAGAACTTGCAAGGTTTCCCATGTATTGCTTGGTGATGGTAAGCTGTCTCAAAACATGCTTCCAAGAAATACTTAAGCTTGTTTAGGCAACAGAAAATACAGAAAACTCAAGGTACCACAAATCCCAGCCTCCTTTACAGATTCACTAATCACTGTGTCTGCCCGCCCAGTTCCTCTCTGGTGTATCTTCCGGCCTTCACTTAGCAAAGTTTGCTCTGTTTTTTCAGAAGTTAGTGAGAGGAGACAGCTTCTCCTTTCATACCAGCTCCAGTTGCAACCTACTTCAGAGGGCAAACACAACAACAAAAAGCCTTAATTATTACAGTAAAGACCTGCCCACTTACCAGGTTTGTAAGAATAGATTTCAATGGCAGATAATGCCTTGAAGTGTCTAGTAAGATTCCTCTATGAGCAAATCTTGGGAAGTCGTCGATTTCAGATTCATTGACAAGAAACTATGAGAACGAGATTTAAAAATTAGAATTCCCATTTTATATTCATCATTTCAAGCAGGAAATACTAACTTTTCAGTTCGTTAATAGCTTTCCAAGGATCATTTTCTGAAAAAATACTTAATGAAACTAGTAGGTCTGCTGATCCTAGAAAAGCACCTAACAAAATGTGGTTGTCTGTTAACAGGACTGTGGTTTTAGTCAAAAGCTATACTTACACTTCCATAGTCATCTTCATGAACCAACTGGCTAAAGGTTTCCAAACCTGGAAAAAAAAATCCAAGAAGTGGATCCAGATTACAACCTAGTACTTGTCCTTAAAGTTTTAGTTAAAAACAGGACCGTAACTATTTACAGGCATTCACATAGCTAGAAAGAATACTTTGCAGCTGATCATCTTTCTCTTTAGCAGTTGCCTTAATTGCTCAAGCACCACAGTTAAAGAAATTCTGAAGAGAGAACCACTGAAACTCTCCATTATACACAAATATTGAATATGAGCCCTACAGCTTGGCTGCACCAAATTAATCCTTGAATATTACACAAGTTACTGAGAGTAAGGCAGAAATTTCTGGTGTTGCTCTGTATGTCTTATTGTCATTCTGGAACCAGTGAAGTTTCTAAGTTGGCACAAAATATCTGGTAATTTAGACTAACATTCCCGTAAGAACAGCAGACTCAAACTTCAGCACTATGGTCTTCCTGGTGATGTGTCCAGCATATTCAGTTACTAGGTGCAGTCAGAGAATAATTTGTTCACATTGTAGTTTCAGAGAGCTTTTTAGCACCGAGGATTTGGTTGGCTCAGCTGATTTCAGGCACAGCAAGAGTGCACTTACGGTGTGCCGCTGGATCCGTGATGCTGAGGATCTAGACTGAGGGTGTGACCAACACACATCTGGGTATAGTTGTGGCCTCTATGCTCAAGATTACTTCCCATGAATGACTGAATGAGGGCCAAGTTCACTGGTCACCTGGTTCTTAGTCTGCAAAGGAGCTTGTATAAGCACAAGCCAAAAAGCTGTATAGCAAAAGTATCAGCTTACCTCTTAAAGCACCCCATACCTCATCTGCTTTCAGTATGGCCACAGGCTCAGTTACAGTTAAATGATCTAAAGAAAATAAAAAATCCCAGTTATTCCTCAAGAGAGCGTGGACCGACAGGATGTTGCTGACAGGCATTAAAGAGATTCTTCAAGTGTGACATCTCCCTTTGTTTTTTAAATTCTAAGAAATGCTGTTTTTAATGGTGATATCATGCAGCTATTTTTCGTTTATGTGCTCCTGAAATAATACAAGGTACTAGTCAGAGAGTTAACAGTTAATCAGTGAGAGGATAAAATAAATATAGTGCTTATTAATGGCAATGTTAAATATTACACAGAGGCCAGAATTCCAACCAAGTTTAACCCAACCGGTTTAAAACATATCAGATCATATTTTTGCATTTAAGACAGAGGTGATAAGGGTTGGGCAACTAACCCAGACCTAACTGCAAAAGTTTACTTCACCTTTTACCTTCCTTTTATATAGATTATGCTTACATGTTTTTTTTAGAGATATAGCTTGCCAAGTAATATTGTTAGGCAAAAAAA
>VZZY01000836.1:7891-19691 GCA_013400335.1 Eurystomus gularis
GGTCCTCGGCAGTGAAAGGTGTACGCGAAAAATTATGGGTAGCGTCTTCGCCAGAAATGCTCCGGTTTGGCCCTTGCTGCCGGTCAGTCAGGACGTGTCGGTGCGCTGGGGTACGAGGAGGCTGGGCAGCGAAGGGGTCTGGGCGCCAGGGTGGGTTTCAGGGCGGGTTTTGTGGCACTTGCCGCAGCTTGGGTAACAAATTGTTATCAGGGGTGAAGTGGCGACCAGGCATGGGTTTGGGAAGGCAGAAACGCAGCCAGTTGGGCCGCTCTTCAGGCACGGCAGGCTTTGCAGTGTTTCTGGGCAGAAAGGCCGGCAAAAAGCAGCAGAAACGCCCAATATGCACTAGTTAAATTTGATCCTGCCAATCCCAAACCTGGATTTTACACATTTCGGGTTTTTCGTGAGCTGTTTTTATAATAAGCTTTTATGCCACAGGGGAAGTAAACAGGTTGTCTCTCTTCCCTTCATCAGTATCTCATCACAGTGGTGGTGTCTCCTGCCTCGCCCAAATAACTGTATAAATGCACACAGGCCAAACACCTGCGAATGAGCAGTGGCGTAAGCGTGCCCTCCCAGGGCAGGCGTAATTTGTTTCGTCCCTTATACGCTGGAGCTGGCTTGAAGTACAGCCGTGCAGCTGAACCGGGGTGACTGCAGGGGCACAGGGCCGTCCAGGAGGAACCTGCTGGTTCCTGAAGCTGGAACAGCATCCCAGGGTGCTGCCACAGTGCGGTTCGCGCTGCGCGTACTTCCCTAGTAGCAGGTAGGAGGCCTGTGTTGAAACGAAGGAAACAGTGAACAAAAGGTTTAGGTAATGGTTTAAAAGCTTCCTTATGCTTCTAAAAGCAAAAAATAGGTTTTCTCTTGTATACAGATCAGCTGTAGTTACTGTGACTGTAGTGCAGTTAGAAGGAAGTATATTGAGAAAGGTAGCTAGGAAAAGTAAAAATGAGTGAAAAATGTGTTTTAGTGTTTCACAAGGAGTAGTTTCTGAGGTTCACCTCTTTCTGTGATGATACAGATTATCTCTTTTCCCAAGCTGTGGCGAGTGGTAGGGTTACTACAAATGCCTAAAAAAGTCCTAAGAGGATGTCTCTGTGCTATTTTGAAATCCAGATAATACTGAATAACACTGACAGTAGGGAGGGTCAGCAAGATGTAGTTTTTTACTTCCTTGTTACCAAAACTTGGACATTTTTCTTGCTCATCTCACAGACTTCTGGTCTGAATCCCCGTTTTGTCATTGTTATCGATCAAAATTGCTTTTGAACTACGTGTTTAGTCCAAAGGGGATTAGAACATCTCTCTTATGAAGAGAGGCTGAGGGACTTGAGGTTTTTTTAGACTAGCAAAGAGAAGACTGAGGGGGTGTCCTATCAATGCTTATAAATACTTAAAGGGTGGGTGTCAGGAGGATGGGGCCAGACTCTTCTCAGTGGTGCCCAGTGACAGGACAAGAGGTAGCAGGCACAAACTTGAGCATTGGAAGCTTCATCCAAACATGAGGAGGAACTTCTCTGAGGGAGGCAGAGCACTGGAAGAGGCTGCCCAGAGAACCTGTGGAGTCTCTGCCGTTGGAGATATTCAGAACCCACCTGGATGCTGTCCTGAGTAACCTGCTCTAGGTGAACCTGCTCTGGCAGGGGAGTTGGACTAGGTGATCTCCAGAGGTCACTTCCAACCCCTAACATTCTGTGATTTTGTGATATACTCTTCATTCACTGGTGGTGATTTAATAGCAAGAAGACTTCCACCCCACAAATCTATGTGTGAGCATGTTGAAATTAATTACTCCAGTTATGTAATAGGCAACTTATATGAGCTCATTGCATAATTTACATTTTGAAAAATTGTTGACAGAATTTCAAGGCTAGGATTACTCATTCAGTGAGGTTTTGTCGTAACAGGTAACTGAAAGACGTTGGGTTGTTCTTAGCCATTTCAACACAAGCAATGATGTGGTGATAGCTGAAGGAATACCTTAAATAGAGAGACTACATAAGCTTAGAGCATAAAGACAGACAGAGAAGACAACAAACAGGTCGTTGATGACTTATTAGCAGTCTCAGGATAATACACGTAATTTATTCTTCTCTACCTTGCAAAGCAGACAAATTTTTCAAGTGAGAGAGTTCAATGAGCTGGCCAGCCTGGTGGCTTCCAGACTTGACCCTCTTCCTAAACTCAGATTACCAGGGCAAAACCTGAAGTTGTGTGTAGTTTTCTGCGCTATGTGACTGTGTCCCTTGGATTTTGAATGACCAATTTAAGGTCCTTTGTTAAATATTTTAAAAAGCTGCTGCGAGAACATGTGTTTAGTGAATAGCTGAATCTTTAAGACTTTCATACCAGAAACAGTTTCACATGGGAAAGCCAAGAGTACTTGTGAAAAAGTGCAATTCTCTTTAGCCAGAAACCGCTACATGTTTTGATGTCTCTCCGTGTGCCTGATAGACCTGCCCTTTTTTTTTTTTCTTTAATGAAGCATTCTTTTAGAGCCAGTATTCCCAAAAGCTGAACCAATTTTAGCTGTCTTAGCGTTGTTAAACGGGGCCAGCTCACATGGTAGCTCAAAAGATAGCAACATTGCCCACTTGTTTCAAGGGTGAAGTAAGGTTTTCAGGGCAACTTCACATGGTGACTGCCTCCTTGGAGGACTGTTTGTCAAAGATTATGGACTGATGATTACCCATCCTATGGCACAGGTGTACTGTAGGATTGTCTTCCATTTGTTCTTGGAGACCAATGTTTCATTAGAGGGAAAGTGGAAACCAGTTTGGCAAACTGTTGTGGTACCAGGTAGCGCACTAGAAGCTACAGATCTGTTTGACTAGTCTTGCTCTGAGCAAGACTTGCCTAAATCGGTTCTTTCTCCCAGTGGTCCTAGGAGAGACCAGTCATTGGCAAAATTTGTGTGGCATGGTTATTTAATCCTAGTGTTCCAGCTTATGAAAATAGGCTGACCTTGTGCAGTTCTTCTTCAGAAGAATAAAGTAGGTGAGGAAGAAATTCTCTGTGATGAGCGTGGTGAGACACTGGAACAGGTTGCCCAGGGAAACTGTGGGTGCTCCATCCCTGGAAACATTCAAGGCCAGGTTGGATGGGGCTTTGAGCAGCCTGGTTTAGTGGGAGATCTCCCTGCCTATGGCAGGAGGGCTGGAAGTAGATGACCTTTAAGGTAGCTTCCAACGCAAACCATTCTACGATTTTAAAAGCTCGTCTTTATTTGGATGTTGTGGAATCTCAGCAGATACTGGTGCCAAGATGTAAATTTTCTTTTTTGTATAGGCTCTGGCTGGGGTGGAAGTTAATTTTCTTCACAGCAGCCTGTCTGGGGCTGTGTTTTGGATTTTTGATTTTGTGACCAGCAGTGTTAATAACACACTATTTGGTTTTGGCTATGGCTGAGCAGGGTTTGCCAGCATCAAAAGAGTTTGGTGCTTCTTTCTCCCCTGCACCCCCTGCAAGTGAGCTAGCTAGGGGTGGGTGAGAGGGTGGGAGGGGACACAGCCAGGACAGCTGACCCCAACTAACCAAAGAGATATTCCATATGGCACTGTGTCCAGCACAAAAAGCTCAGGGAAGGAATGAGAAAGTGGGATGTTTGTGGCTACAGCAGTTGTCTTCCTAAGTAGCCGTTAGTGTGCTGAGGCTCTCTGCCTGCCAATGGGAAGTGGTGAATAAATTCCTTATTTTGCTTTGCCTGTGCAGCTTCATTTTACCTATTAAATGGTCTTTATCTCAATCCACAAGTGTTCTCACTTTTACCCTTCTGATTCTCTCCCCTGTCCTGCCAGGGTGGGGTGAGCAATCAGCCGAGTCAAGCCATCACATTTTCCTAGATAGCCTGAGGATGCTGCTGGGCTCTGTAATTGGGAAGAACCTGTGAAATCTGCAGCTAAAGCCCTTAGTGTCTCCTGGGTAGATTAAGAAGTGGCCTGAANTTTAAAAGCTCGTCTTTATTTGGATGTTGTGGAATCTCAGCAGATACTGGTGCCAAGATGTAAATTTTCTTTTTTGTATAGGCTCTGGCTGGGGTGGAAGTTAATTTTCTTCACAGCAGCCTGTCTGGGGCTGTGTTTTGGATTTTTGATTTTGTGACCAGCAGTGTTAATAACACACTATTTGGTTTTGGCTATGGCTGAGCAGGGTTTGCCAGCATCAAAAGAGTTTGGTGCTTCTTTCTCCCCTGCACCCCCTGCAAGTGAGCTAGCTAGGGGTGGGTGAGAGGGTGGGAGGGGACACAGCCAGGACAGCTGACCCCAACTAACCAAAGAGATATTCCATATGGCACTGTGTCCAGCACAAAAAGCTCAGGGAAGGAATGAGAAAGTGGGATGTTTGTGGCTACAGCAGTTGTCTTCCTAAGTAGCCGTTAGTGTGCTGAGGCTCTCTGCCTGCCAATGGGAAGTGGTGAATAAATTCCTTATTTTGCTTTGCCTGTGCAGCTTCATTTTACCTATTAAATGGTCTTTATCTCAATCCACAAGTGTTCTCACTTTTACCCTTCTGATTCTCTCCCCTGTCCTGCCAGGGTGGGGTGAGCAATCAGCCGAGTCAANATTGTGTGACAGACTGTAGAAGCCCTGGAGCGCTGTAGAGAGGTTAGCTTCAGAGGCAGGTAGAGCCTGGGGCCAGCAGTAATCTCTAGGCACAGAACTGTCAGCGCTAGGAGCTTCCCTGGATGAACAGCGTTAATTGCCCTGCGGGTAAGGCAGGATGCCTCTGCCCAGGAATAGCAGCTTCTCCTGAGGCAACAGAGAGGCTGTGGAGCAGAGAAACTTGCTGTAGTGCAGACACCGCCTGAAGCCCAAACCATGGTCTCCTTATTCCCACAGGTGGCAGCAGTGACCTTCCCTAACCAAAGCCAATCAGACGGGTAAGAGGACACAACCTCAAAAACGGTCAGCTGTGTCCCAAAAGAGGAGATGACAGCGTATCTTAAAAGCTCCAAGCAGTTAAGAGCTCTCACTCCACTTTAAAGGACAGCTTTCCTCAGGGCTGTATTCACCGTACAAGCAGGTTCATGGCAAGGATGAGAACTGTCCAAACAGTGCATGCATGGGCACACCCCGATGCACTGGGATGCTCCTCTGAGAAAGCAAGCGGGCGCTCAGCCATGCTCTGTTCTGGGAACCCGGGTGCCTGCTCCGCAGCTCCTGTGCGGGGCCCTTGCTGGCACACCCTTGTGCTACAAGTTTCTGGTGTCACAGCTACCTTAGGCTTGAATGCAATTTGCATCGCTGGGCTGTGTGAGCAGCAGCAGCTCCTCCTGTCAGGAAGATTAGGTCAGGCACACTTCACTGGTAAGGTCTTATGCTGGCGGAGGGAAATGAAAGTGGACAACTGTGTCCAGTCTGAGACAGACGGAACTGCAGAGCTTCGAAGCCTCACAACTCTGAAACTTCCACATCAAACAGCAGGGGCTGGTGTGTAACAAGGAGTAAAGCAGATTCAGTACACAGAGAAGAAAGGAGGTAAGCTAGGTAAAGAGAAAAAGCAAACTAGTCATCAAATATGCTATTTTTACTATTTTTTCTAGGGTTTTAAAGTGTAATATTATAGCATTTAAGTCGCAGCAGCTCTAGAAACTTGATTTTGGACAGCTGGTTTGGTTTTGCCCATGATGCAGAACAAACACTAGAAGGCTGTTTCTTGTGCTGAAATGGTCCTGCTGCACCAGTTTTGCAGTGATGTTGAAACGCTCTCCTGTAGTGTATGCAGGTGAACAAGAGGGCTTCAGTTCCCTGAACACATCTGAAATGGTAACCTCTGTTTCTAGTATAAAACCTGCAGCACAGAGGCTGGAAAAGAATGCCAACTGCATTGCACATCCAGTTGTAGAACGATGGACATGAGCAAGATGAAGCATGGAGTTGGACTAAGGTGAGGAAAAGAGGGGGGCAAATTTCTGCTAGGTTTCCACGATGTGTAGTGTGATGCTGACTAAAATTAGCTCAACCCCTTTTTCTGTTAACATGCACTATGATACTAAAAGCTCTGGTAAGAATTTGAAGTAGTTCTTAATGTGGTACTGATGAGTTCTTTTACTCTTCCGGCTTAACCTGTCTTGCAAGAATGTACAGCACTGTGCATTCTGCTAAAACTAGATTTTCCTGGTGAAAGCAGTGTATAAAAATCAGGTTGCAAGTTAACAGCTTAAAACGCATGTTTGAAACTTTGGGTTTGATGAACATGTAAGAAAGCGCCACAGGTGTAACTCACCAGTCTTCAGGAAGACAGGAGAAATGCACCAATAGGCCCCAGCAGAAGGTATCACTAATACCCCAGTGAATTAGTTCTACCTGGGCAAACTGTGGAATTTAGGTTTGAGGAGAATAAATGAGTACAGGCTTCTGCAAACAAGATGAGAAGTTCCAGTGTCACAGCCCCACTGTGTTCAGTACTGTACACCAGTTGTATTTTCCTTAACCCTCATATTTTACATTTTCTACAAAGATACGTCACAAACTCATGAAGTAAGCTTAAAATATCACAATTAAGCCAATACGTTTTCCATTGTTTTACTGAAACTGAAAAAGTAGTTCTGTACCAAAATGTACACAATTTAGTAATAATACAAAATGTTAATTCTGCAAGACAGAATGTCAGTTTAATCCACCAAAATGAACACTGAACCACCATTTATTGCCAGAACAGTGTTACTTTAAATAAGATCACTGGATGAACATAGAAACAGAGTAGTTCCATCTTTCCTTAAATAAAGTGGTAGCTATTAGCAACAATACTGCACAAGATAAACATTCATGATATTTACATGCTATCATGACATATCTAGCATGTAGTATGTCTTCATGCTTGCACATTAGCTTTATGAGCGCATTAGATATTAATGTGTTGATGTACTACAAAACAACCCATCATGATTTATATCAAATTTGCACATTAGAAGAGCACCCCTTTAGGAATGCCACTGCATTCCTGCAAGAAACCCAGTCCAATCCACCCCCCCAAAAAACCCCAAACTAACCTAAAAAAAAAAATTAAAAAAAAAAAATCATCAAGCATATTAACAATTTTCCGCCCATGATTAACTAGTCAGGGCGACACATTTAGCAATATCCCCAAAGGTGAATCAAACCAGAATACACCTGGATTTTCTGTATTACATTAAAACACCTGAGACTGCTTCAATGGTCCAAGTACAGTATTTTAATACAAAAGCTGCTTGTTGCAATAACATGCCATTTCACTAAATACCCTCAATTAGTATTTTTCATTGAAAAATGATAAGATTTCTTCTTAAAATAAATAATCTCCACTCAAAAAGAAAGTTTAAAAGAAATCAAAACATTAGATCCCCTATTGTTAACAGTGTGATTTTTCTGGCTTCATTTCATCTCATCTTAAGCAGTGGATACACACCTATTCCTGCAGAATAAGTGTCAAACACTTAAAAAGATGAGATAATAATTAGGAATATACAAACACACTGTACCTTAATAGACAAGTTGTAAAAGAAATGTAAACATGTGTTCTTGACTCCTGTTGTTTGAATGCATTCTTATTAAAAAAACAAAACAAAAAAGTTTGAGAAACTCCATTTGCTTCGATACCTAAGCTGTCTGACATGCAACCTTTTTTTGAGCTTACCAGTTTCAGTATCTACTTTTTCTACTTGAACAAAATGACAAAACGGTTGAAGATGGTGGATTTCCCACTTCGGTAAAGATTACATTTAGCAGTTCAGAACTTCATAGGTCACAAGTTTTCCATAAAGGAATAACCTAAATTGTGGACTTAAAACATTGAATGCTGCTTAGCTGAGGCATCAGCAAATTAAGTACTATATATATAGGCAGAGGTGTCTATAAAGCTAGTATGATTCAGTAAGATTTTCATAGATAAGAAATACTTTCTTCAGTAAGACCTAAGTTTTAAAAGTGAACAAAACTAAAACTGGGAGTTCATGGATATAGATTAGGCTTGCCAGCACTTTTAAACATGCTTATCTAACCAGAAAACAAAGATGGCAAGGACTAGTGCATTCAAGTCATGTTTAGACCAACCTTTTTTTCTTTTCTTTTTTTTTTAAATTTACATAGCACATTATGTCACTTTACAGGTTGGTAGTTACCAGGAGCTTTACTAGTCCAAATAATCTCAACTGTTAAAAACATAAGACTGACCCTTTAGAAAATGATGTGTAAGAGTAAGAATTCCAAAGCCATGTTCAAGACATCTGACATGACTTCTTTCATGAACTCATCTCTGACCACCGAAGGTCAAAGGTCTAAGTAGTCTCATAGAAGTCTGTTGATCTCTCAGTTTATTGTACACAGGTATCAAGTTGAAGGTGATTTTCATTCTGAACTTCACAGATTATTTTTTTTTTTTTACCCTGTGCACCTGGTTGGTTGCTCGACCAATTCTTCATTTCAAAGCTGATTCTGTATTCAAGCCACCTTCTTAGTGCAGGTTCCTTGAAGATCTTGCAGATTTATTTTTGACCTAATAAAAACAGTAAGATAACTACATTATATAGTTAAAAATATTAGACCGCTGTTATATATTGCGATTATTCATGTAATTATTACTGAATATCATGCACTTAGAAGGGCAAAAACAGCAGAGAAAGACAAGAATTTCTCAATTTCTTACCTGTTGTGGATCATGTGGCTTTTGACTAGATGCCCAGCTGCAAGAGCTGCCATTAGTGATAATTCTCCTGCCATCACTGTAGCACAAACAATTTTAGCAAGCTGACGGGCATTTTCACCAGGGTTATCTTGGCTTGCACCTTGAACCCCTAACATCTGGAAAGAAACATACACAACATTATGCTATGAAACCCAAATAAATTTATGCCAAATTTAGTATTGAAGTAAGTCTTTCCAAATGATATCCAATCAACTAGCTTTAAGTCTCTTTAATATTAAAGATCTTAATCTTTAGAAGCTAGATACACGAAGAAATTCATTAGATAGTTCCAAAACGTTCACGTCAAATCCACCAAGTTTCAAGAGGCCCCATTCCTGCATTCCCAAGACTCAACAGACACAACATGAAAGCAAGCTTTGATTTAAGAAGCTAAGTTGCTTTAAACTTTCTGATTTATACCTGCAAACAGGCCTGCTGTGGGAGCAAGTTGGTGCCTCCACCAACAGTTCCTATTTCTATGGAAGGCATTGTACAGCTGATGTACAGGTCTTCACCAGTGGAACCTGTTCGCTCCATCAAAGTGATGCAATTAGAGCTGCCCACGTTCTGTGCAGCATCCTTCAGATCAGGAAGGAGAAACAAAACAAAATCAAAGCACTGAACTAAGTGTTTGGTTAAGAGTTACTCAACTAAAGAAAACCTGAATTGGTGTAACGCAAACCTACCTGGCCACAGGCAATGTAGATAGCTGTCACAATGTTTGCTGCATGAGCATTGTAGCCACCTATGCTACCAGCCATCGCAGAACCCACCAAGTTTTTGTTTATATTGACTTCAACTAAATCTTCTGTAGTTGTCTTCAATACCTAGACAAAATGACACATTTTTACTATGCCATTCCTTAGGCAGGAGCAGAAATACCTTATTTAGGGTTATTAAGCACTCGCCCCTTGTTTCCTTCCATATGGAATTTGACTCAATCATTGTCCTAGATACCTATTTTTGTTCGAAAGGAGCCCTTTCAAATGCAGGCTGCATTGTCCAAGTAACAATGGAAAAGTCAGTGCAAAGAGTTTGGACTCACACAAGCCTTTAAGAAAAGCTCACCAGCAACCTTCTCCATTTCAAGTTCTCATTTATCTTCAGAATGAAACAAACAAAACCAGCTTAGCAGAGACAGCCCATTAATTCACCTTGACATGACAGTAACATTCCTCCCAAGTTGCTACAGAAACTAAACCCTCCCTGCCCATTACCAAAGGACTGGCTCCCCATTACTACTCTGGAATAAAATCCTGGGGCTGTTAATAGACATTGCCACTTAATCAGCTGTAAAAATGCCAACAATTTGAAAATTAGGAAACTATTAGGAAGCAAATCCAAAAGAAAAAAAAAAAAAAAAAGTAAATGTATAGATCCAATCTGCACACACACACTTTGAGTACTGTGTCCCAACTCTGTACCCAGAATTTTCCATGTTTTAGAACTGAAAAAAGATCTAGAGATAAGGATGTACAAAGACATGCTATAATAATCTTTTTTTCATTCCTCATAGAGAAGCTAGTACTTTTCAGTCTGAAAATGGAAATAGCTGGGAAGGTGGAAGGGCTGTGTTAGAGCGATAAAATCTTGAGTAATAGAATGAAGATGAAAGTTTCGGGTATCTCTTCCAGTACAAAACTAGAACATCATCAAATGGAATCAACAAGAAGGAGGCGGCAGTTCTCACACAAGGTGTTGCTGCACTGTGGAATTCTGCCCAGAACACTAGTGCTGGAAGCTTACACAGTTTCACAAAAGGGACTAGGCAAATTACAGGCAGAAAACAAACAAAAAAAATCCATCAAACACAAAAGCACCAGTTCAGAAAATCTTGAACAAAGTAATGGGAGACTATGCTGACTATGGTGCAGTAAATTCCTCCCTGGATATTCTCTCGAGGCCAGTGCTGGTGATCAGGTAACAGACACACACAGCCAGTCTTCTGACCTCAGGTGGAACAGCATCTAAGGTAGCTCTGATGACGTAGGAGTCTGCCAGGGGCAAGGACTGGCACTGCTTATAAAGGCTGCTCTTCATCATGCATGTCACTAAGGCAGCTTTGAAATTAAGCAAAGCACATGATTATGTGGGCCCTCCAGAAGGAAACAGGAGACTTGGTCACATGGCATATGGAGAAGGTTGAGGTACTCAATGACTTCTCTGTCTAAGTCTTCAGCAACAAGGGCTCCAGCCACACCACCCAAGTTGCAGAAGGCAAAGGCAGGGGCTGGGAGAAGGAAGAACCACCCACTGTAAGTGATGGTTCAAGACCATCTAAAGAACCTGAAGGTGCACAAGTCCATAGGACCAGATGAGATCCATCCACACAGGATGAGATCCATCCACACTGGAACTGGCAGATGAAGTTGCTAAGCTGCTTTTCACCATATTTGAGAAGTCACAGCAGTCTGGTGAAGTATCCGCTGACTGGAAAACTGGAAACTTCACTCCCATTTGCAAAAAGGGGAAAAAAGCAAGACCCGGGCAACTACAGGTCAGTCAATCTCAGCTCTGTGCCAGGCAAGATCATGGAGCAGATCCTCCTGAAAGCTCTGCTAGGGCAGATAGAAAATGAGGAGGTGACTGGTGGCAACCAACATGGCTTCACAAAGGGCAAATCATGCCTGAAAAATTTGGTGGCCTTTTACACTGGAGTTAGAGTGTCAGTGTATGACAGAAGAGCAACCGATGTCACCTACCTAGACTTATGCAAAGCGTTCAATGCTGTCTTGCACAACATCCTGGTCTCTATTTTTGAAAGACATGGAATTGATGGGTGGACTACTCAGTGGGTAATGAATTGGCCACATGGTCCCACTCAAAGACTTGTGATCAACAGTGCAATGTCCAAGTGGAGGCCGATAACGAGTGGTGTTGCTCAGGGATTGATACTGGGACCAGTGCTATTTAACACAGTTGTCGGCAACACGGACAGCAGGATTGTGTGCGCTCTCAGCAAGTTTGTGGATGACGCCAAGCTGTGTGACGCAGTCCACACACTGAAGGGAAGAGCTGCCATCCAGAGGGACCTTGACAGGTTTGAGAGGTAGGCCCGTGCCAACCTCGTGAAGTTCAACAAGGCCAAGTGCAAGGTCCTGCACCTGGGTCAGGGCAATCCCAAGCACAAATACAG
>VZZY01000838.1:0-20062 GCA_013400335.1 Eurystomus gularis
AACCTAAATGATTCTACGATTTCTATGATTCTAAGTTGAGGTAGCCTTTGAACATGGAATAAAGGAGCAGAGATACTAGCTTGATTAAAACAATGTTAAGTTTTTTTTTTAATACATTTCCTAATATTCGTTATGAATATCCGTAATACCTGCATTTTTGAAGAGGGAATAATACTTTTTATTATGAAAGTCTATGTCCTGGGCAGTTTTCAAAGCTTGGAAATAGAGAGAATCTCAATGTAGACTTCAACATATAGATAAAGGATGGTAGATCGCTTTGGTTTGGGCAGCTTAACCAAAAGGCTTATTTATTTGTATTTACCTCAGGCATCACATGCAATCAACATTTAGCAAACACTAAGAATATCACTGATGTGAGTAAGATGTTTTGCATATATTAATTCAATGAGCGTTATTCATAAAGAAAGAAGTTCACCGGGCAAAGCATAGAATTGAAACATTTCAAGTGAAGAAAAACAAAACCAAAAAAACCCAAACCAAACATATACATACATAAAGAAAGCAAAAACCCACCTTTTTTTAAAGCAAATGGCTACAAGAGTGGGAAGATATAGTTGGCTGGCTCCTTAGACAACAGCAGGACAAGTAGAAGTAGTTAGAAATCTTCAGTTAAGCATTCGATTGCCATTTGAAAAATGGAGTTGAAGATGCAGTGCTATGTTTGTGGAGTGGCTTTCATGTGGAGTCAAACTGTAGTATGGGATCGAGCTGCTTATGTTAACACATTAGAGAAATTATTAAATGTTGGACCACAACCTAAATGCCTCCCAAGCCTAAAATTAATTATGACATTTTTTGTTTAACTGAAAGTGGAGCCACAAGAAATGAGATTGAAATTTCTGCCCTAAAACTTCACCAGAAACAATAAAACTGTTTCCTAAATTCCTGCCCACCTGTACATCTTCAATTTCAAATAAAGTACCTTGATTTCCATTATATAAATCACTTCTTAGTACCAGATTTTCTTGATCATGCTGAGTAGTAACTATTCAAATGTCTCTACTGATGTCAACAGCTTTATATGAGATTAAACTACCACCTGACTTGCTGCAGTATCATGTTATAACCTAAGTATGCACACTCAAAAATAACAGACAAATTATTATGATTCCAAGACCTTTTAGGACAAAAGAGTAGGAGCTATCTTTTCTCTTTTTTTTCTTCCACTTCTACCGTGGAGACATATTTACTAAGAAAGGGGAAGAACTGAGAGAGGTTTTCTTAACCTTAAATGTCTTCAATGTTCCATCTTCTCAAGTGCAGTCATGGATTATAAGAGTCTATTACCAATTTGCAATGTTTCTGTTAAAGTAGATGCTCAAACACACAACCCACCCAGTGGAGCTAAACAGATGTGGAGGCAATATTGTTCCTAAATATTTCTTGAACTGATGGGTAGAATTTGAAAAAAAGAAAAGGAAAAAGAAAACACAAATTATACATGATATATAATTCAAGAAGGCACATAAATTTGCAAATAAGAGCTGAAGGAACAGCATAACGAAATCAGATTAATGCTTTATTGAAATATCATGAAAATTAATCAAATATGTAATAAACAATTTTATACTATACAGAAGGGGTTGTAAAAAGGAGAAAGTGCCAGCGACTAGATCTATAAGAAAACGTCTACTTGTTTTGCTCTAATGTCATAACATTATGATATTTATTTCAGTGCCAAAATAATAACATATAGGTGCAGGTAAGTTGGACCCTCTGGTCCAGGCACTGACTTAGTACCTTGGGTACAGAATGGCCATCCTATATACTTTCCCTGAGTGCTTTCCCAGCCTCTAGTGGTTTGCTGCTGAGGAACTTCCTGAGAAAGAATTGGTACCTTGCTGCTTCCTCCTTCTGATGGATTGTTCCTCTGTGACCTTGACCAGGAGTTTGTAGTTAAACAGATTATTTAAAATTCTGCAAGAAATCAGAAAGAGTACAGTTCTTACTCTAATCAGCTCCAGTTACTCCTTTTTTCCCAGAGTAGGCCTGTCAGATAACTGTGAGATGCTCTACTGCCTTCTGCACATCCCTATAAACATTTTCCGTCATCTGTATCTAGTGATTGTCCCATTCCATCGTTGGATTTCTCTACTTCTTACTAAGTTTTCAAGATACTCATTCTTATTATTCTCTCCAATCCATTTTCATCTGATGTTTTCATATCTATAGTCAGTCTTGCATGCTGTATAATACATTTTGATTCCTTGTGTTTCCCCTTTTACCCTTTTTGTTATTTGGCATTTCTAATTGCTTGATTAGTGAATTAAGATGGTATTTGAAAAAAAAAAAAAGTGTTCTCATTACTGGAGATGTTCAATGGAAAAAGCATACAAAAGCTGCCCGAGACCTTCTGACCATATGAATGAAGAGTATTCATGATAGCAGCAAACACCCTCTAAAGTTTTCTGTTACTTTCTAAAATGTTTCTCCTGCATTATCTTGTGGTCTAATGTCTTTAGGTTGTAAAAGTGAGTCTGTTGGCAGTTCAGATATGGATTTAAATGGTCTTAAGTACACAAGAGTAAGTCTATATCATTTGTTTGGAAGGTTAGTAGCTAAGAGGTGGAAGAAAAAGTTGGCACTTACTCTTAGAAAGAGATTTCCCACTGATCAGTGTTTCATGAAGGAAGGTAAACATGTAGAGCCTAAATTCATGAAGAGGGGAATGAAAGTAACTTACTGAAAATGTGGAAGGTTGTAACACTTAGATCAGTAGAACATTCAAAAAGAGGGCTTGGGCCTAAGGCTAAAGGATTATGGACAGAGCAAATCCACATGTGCTGATGGCTTAAATACTATTTCGGATTTCTTTTCCTCATATCAGTTAGGTTTTTATTATTAATAGTAATAAAGTTTCTGCCTAATGTCTTAATCCCTTCAACAAATTGGCTAATTCTTTACAGGTGATCAAATTTCTTTAATGAATAAACTGAAGAAATAGGAAAATTTGGCCAAGATGAGCATAAATATTTTTCTGGACCTGGGGTTTGACACTTCACACATAGTTTTGCAAAGGTAGCTCCCTGCTCACTCTGAACCTAAATTACCACGAGGTCCTCATAAGATATAGATTTTGTACATTAAGTCCCAGTTTCCTTCTCATTCTGTTTATAACTCGATCTATGCTCAGCAGTACAAGGTATGAAGTATGGATGATAGAAAGCCAGAATCGCCTCTGTTAACCCATTTGGCATCTTCCCCAATCTTTTTTTGACATTTCTGTGGAACAAATGGGATATTCTGGACTACATAGCAGTACACAGAAGATTACCAAGCATTTGTTTGAATTATCATTTTGGCAAACATTGCTACGAATGTGGCTTGGGGATACAAATGAAGTCTGGTAAAACCGGCTGTATTTTGTTACGGTCACCTCCAATGGTGGTAATTGAGCCAGCTCCATTTAATAGCTGTTTAATTTTCTTCCCCTTCAGTGTCACATTGAATCAAAAGTTCTCATTTTTATTTTCTTTATGCTTTATTTCAAAGCTAAATGGGCTGTACGTATTACTGGTTTTAATCCTTCATGGAACTAGCGCAAATTGACATTTTCCACATCCCATGGTAAGACAAAGATTAATTAAAACCTTATGCTGTCCTATTATCCTCCTTTTCAATTTCATTTCTAATTCCCATGAATTTTAGACTAACTTTAAAATTATTCCTTTTCCAAATATGAATAAATCCAAGCATCAGACTCTCAAAAAACCCGCTCAGGAGACACCCATGCATCAGTAATATGCATGCCCAAGTGATGATAGGAAATTTCCCAAGACATCCAGCTCTGTAAAAAATCCCAGGACAGTTTTGCAGAGTTCAAATAAATAAAGATGAATGCTCAAACTTCTAATTGCTCATCCAATTAAAGACTATAAATCACAGTCATATCCATCTTAAAGGATTACCAGGAAGAAGAAAGCAGTGGAGTTCTGTGGAGAGCTGAATGGGAAATCAGTCTTTAGTCTCCCTCTTTTCAATATATTACAGTTTCACGTTACACAGAAAGGTAATATATTAGTTAATTGTGTGTGCTTTTGTGTGACTCTTCTGTTATTATTAACCAAACCATAACAAACAGATCCAATGTGAGGAGTTACTTTGGAATACAGGTTTGCACAGGAAGGACCTTCTCCCTTCAGGAGAACTGAGGAGGTAGAAAAGGATGATGAAGAAATTCAGCTGTTGCTGTCTTGGACTTTAACCACTTTCAGTATTGACCGTAACTCTGAGAAGGATAACTTTTGCTTTGCTAGTTGTTATTATTAAATACTCAGAGAACTTAGGCATTGCAAAAGGAACAGAAAAAAAAAAGGGTTATTATGCATTATTATTATGAACCCTAATATTTTGAAGGTTGCATTGTAAGTATATTCATTTCAGAATTGCTAGAAGTTTGAAGAGTTATACACTTGTCCATATGCCTTCCTTTCAGGATCTGACTGTACTGCACAAATCTTTTACTTTTTATAGCATTCTGTGTACTCTTAACTGCTGAAGAAACATCCAGTGGCTCCATCCAGCCACCTTCCATATCCCACCAGATAAGATCCTTAGTAGAGATGTGGCAGTGTCTCCATTCCTGATTAAGGTGCATTCCAACAAGGCCCATGCTGAGGGTGGACTCAGACTGTCACACCTCTGCTTCTCTGTGGAAAAGATGGGCAGATGGAGAAAATACAAGATGTGGACATTCTGATGACGGTGGCAGAGAACTGTAAAGGGCACAAGTTCCTCCCTGTCACATGGCATGGAGAGGCTAGGGGTCCTCAGGAAGAAGGAAAACATGGACCACATCAGAGAGGGTGAAAATATTCTACTTTTCTTTACTCCCCACCCCAACTCCTTCTCCCATCACTCTCTTCACTTGGTCCATTGCTACAACATATCCACAGATATGGGCATGTTTTCTCTTTAGATTCACACTGTACAGGAGGAACACAAAACAAGACCTTTGCTCCAATCAGGAACGAAAGAGTGCAGGACAATATCCCCCTTGCAAACTGGCACAGAAGTAGAATTCACCCCGCACAGACACTCATACTGTGTCCAGTCACAGGAGGCAATGACAGCCTTATTGTTACTCATGAAAAATTCAGCACACTGTTATAAAAATCCAGAAGCAGCTTCACTTCTTTTATTATTTTTACTTTTTTGCAAAAAGTTTTATTAATTCACAGACTTGTGCTTTCCCATAAGTCTTACTGTCCTACTGCATTAATCTTTGCTTGTATGAATTGTCATCGAGCAACATCACCACATTATGCTGTTATTAAAAGCTAAAAAATGCTATAATAAGTTTAGAACAGGGAATAGAATATGTAATTCTTATTGTGCTCACATTACATCTGTTGTAAAACTATGGGATGAACTGGATTGACTAATATAATTACACAAGATTTGCTGCCATGTAATTATATCCTCCTGACAAAAGTCAATTTATACATCAATTGGTAGTGTTTGAATAACTGTTTCAAAATAAATTATTCTATTAAAAAACCTCTATAATCAGAAAGTCAGGAGCAGGAAAAAGTTTTATAAATTATTTCATATGCTTTTTAATATGCTTTCTCCATCTTTCTAATGTATAAAATATTTTCTTGTTATTATGCTGGCTAGTCCCTAGATATAGAGCACACAGTTTACTTCAGTTCTGAGGATCAGCAAAAGCCCTTATTCTTGTTCTAACTCTGTTCTATTCTTCACATTCCATCATCACTGTAGTACTAGAGTCTTTTCTAGAATTTAACGAAGCAGTGTCACTAGGTATTTCCAATGCAGAAATCCCTACATTTCCTTGTCACTTTTCTTTGTATGAATACTTGTATTAATGTTTTTTATTATGCAGGATATCATCCAATAGCCCATATGCCAGCTGGGATGAAAATTGCAGTCTTAAAGCTCTACTGGTAGAGCCTGGGGACCTGGTACAGCTCCCTGTCCTGCATAGTCTGGACATTCAAATGAGGGCATGTGTGGGATCACAGGTTCTTTTCTTGTCCGTGAACAGGATTTCTTTAAGAAATTGGTTGGACAGTAGATGCTGTTGGAAAACTATTGTCCTTTTTTGCAGCTTGGTAGGAACTTCTGTGCCACAGGGAAAAGAGACGGAATTGAATCCATCAAAATACATACTGCATCAGGGACATTGCAAATGGTAAATATGTAGCTTCAGGAAAAAAAATCTACAGAATGCCCCAAAAAACTCATACTAAAACCACAAAACCCTCATAGATTTTTCAATGCCTGTCCCCTTTCTGTATAGAAATCTCTACTTTCCACTTTGAAAATTTTTTATTTCTTGGAGACAGAAACTCTTGCCTTTGTAGCTAGTTTCTTTCCTTTGCAGTATTTACTCTACCATATAAAATTTTAGAAATTGTCATAAAGAACACAAGAGCAATGTCACTTGGGTGACACTGCATTGAATAAAAATGGGTTGGCAAAGAACAACATTGGTAAAATTAAAAGCACTGCTATTAATCAGCTGACCTGGCTGTTATTAAATCCAAGTCACTTGCGAACTGGATAATCTAAGCAATTATTAAAGCATGAATGTGAATTTAGCTAATGCCCTTCTCCTCCACATCATTATCTTAGGCATAATCACCCTTTGGTCCTTGAATGTCTCTTTCATCTGAGTGCTGAAACTCTCAGCGTGCTGTTTTCTTTAATGACTGCAAGACAAGGCAAAATTTGCAGCTAACGCAGATCCTATGTTTGTCAGTATTCCTCTTACATCTTTGAAGATTTGCTGTGCCACTCATAAAAAAAGAAAAGATATATAAACAATGCATTTTACAATAACAATTTTGCACTGAAATATTATAGTTCTAAAACTAGACTTGAAAGTGCCTCATGTAAGCTGTGGGGAAAGAAGCCTTTGAGAAGCCTTTGTAAAGACAGATTTATTCCACTGGGGAAGCTGTTGAAGGCAGGTTGGATAAATTGCCCTCCTTCAGAGCCCGTCTCTCTTCACTGACTGTAGAAGAACTCTCCATGAGCACCTAAGATGATATCTATGCTGGATATTGAATCGCATCCCAGCTTGCAGAGTGGGCTGAGTGAAGAGCCCAGTGTTGCGTTCTCATCCCTGACAGTGATCTATTGTGCAAGCTGAACAAGGCACCCTTTGCAGTCCTCTCTTCTCTGTCCCTAGCACCTTAATTTGTGAGTTTTTTATGGCAGTGACTCTTCAACTGTGTATTAGGAGCTTTTACCACTATAAGAAAAATATCTGTTACAAAGTCCAGGCTAACAATTTTATTTTAAGATTCAATTCTAGGATCACTTATGTTTCCTCAGATCCTGCAGGATAAGATTAAAAAAAACTGCTACAACTACAGATACGTAATTAACACCTTGTAGTTCAGTTTCAAACTTATGCATGCATACGTAAGTATAACGGGTGCTTGTGTGTGTGTTGTTACTATTTTTATTATCCTACCAACACAGTGGTTGTAACCAAGCACCTTGTGCATAACAGAGAATCTATATACCTTTCAAATTTAGTGGTAGGAATTAATCAAAGTGTACATGTTTGTATGTTGCTTTATTAAAAAAAAAAAAATCTGGTTATATATAGTTATTCCCCTCGTTATACTCATTTTGCAAATAGTGCAGAAAATTAGGTAGAAAGACTGCTACCAGGAAATCATGCTTCATGTTGAATTAAGTAGCTTTTACACTACATTGTAGAGATCATGTAATGTCTATTTTCTGTTTTTGATTGTAGTCTCACTCCTATAGTCCTAATAGTACAGTCCTATTTCATCTTAACTTGACTCCAAGAAAATTGTAATCAATAGTTTCAATAAGATTTTTTTTTAAAGAATTTATTAGATCAGAATGAATTATTTTTTTTTTTGTTAATTTTCCTTGGCATTTATTAATCCTTGCTCAAATATTGCTTGAGAAAAACAAGTAAGTTTCAGATATTTACCAGTGGTTTGGAGTTTGTAGCTACTTATACCATTCAGAGATTTAAAAGAAAAAGGACAACTGCTGGAACGAAAAGCAGTGGTCCAAATAGCCCTTAACAACCTGAATGGTTTAGGTCACAACAAACTGCTTTGACATGATGGAGAGCTAAGCTGAAAGTATGTTATCAAAACTGTTCCAAGAAGAAGGCTTAGTTTATCTATAGAAGAATGCAGATTTATAATAATGAACTAAATATGGCAAAAAAGATTTTCTAGGTGTTGCTAGTATATACGTTTTGGATAAAATGCACACATTTTCTAAATGACACATTCAAATTTTATTAAAATTGCATAGCTTGAAACAAATTTCAGCTTGGCTTACTGAACAAGATTTGCCTGGAAGAAGAACATAATAAAAATAGAAATATTTTAAGAAAATAGAAAACATTTTTGTACAGATAGAATAATGTGTGTATAAATGTTCATGCAGGCAAAGAAACATATAAAAAACCATAAAATTATATGGTCTTTTAACATACTGCAAATTTAAGAAATAATCAGGTTTAATCCCAAATTATTACAAAAGGCCAATAACTGAAAACTGAATTTCTGCAGACTTCTTTCTTAATTCTGAGAAGCATGAGCTTTGTTGTTATGTATCACTTTCTAGTTGAAGGAAATAAATAAAACCTGAGTATCCTTAATTGAGAAAAGACTTAAAGAGGTCTTTTCTAGTTTAAATTGAATGCCTTGTTTCAGCTGAAAACCAAGGGGGCAGATTGCTGTGTTACTACCCGTAAAACAGGTTTCATGTCATCTGATTCCAAGTACTTGAAGCATAACTTCCAGTACTGAGCTGTCAAATTGCTCATTAAAACAAATTTTGAGTTTAGACTGAAGTTATTGTGACCACCTGTTAACAAGTATTTCGGCATACTGTGAACTGTTCCCCAGCCTTCATTAGCTGTATTAACTTGTACCCCTTAGGATAATGCAGATTATCACACGTGGTACACATTTGTTGGTTAGAAAGACATGCGCCTGCCACAGGTCCTGTTTCTCATCAGCAAGCCTGGCATGGGTATCTGAGATGGAAGTATTGGGAGAACAGAATAGATACCTAATTTAAACAACTTATTCAAACCTCAGCTTACTGCTTTCTTTAAAGGACTTCTAAAATTAACATTTAGTTGGTGACATTCCTCCAGTTTTAAATGCCTGGAGAGAATATCACTGTTGTATTCCGTTGATTATACCATCATGAGCAATGGAAATGGGATTGTTTGGGATTTCATCAGACATCCATTCATACCCAATTTTTCACTATATTTTCCAGAAATGGTTGAATGGTGATTGAGAGCCCTCAAAAGTTAGTTAGATGGTCTTAAATAAATATCTTTATAGAGACCTCCTAATCACAATGCTACATATCACAACTGACAGTGAACTGAAAATTTAAAGTGTGATCACTCGTGGTAAAGCTGAATTTAGGTACAATTTGAAGGAAGCTGAGTAGCTGAATATGGATTAACTGAACAGAATGAAGTGTTCATGTCACCATACCCCATACTACATGGGGAACATGTACCATACATGTTGCCATACATGGGCAACAAGAAAGGATTTTCACTTTCTTCAATTAAATATATTTGTATATAATAATCTCTATTATGTACAGTTGTAAGCACTTGGATACATTGCCGTAGCAGAAATCAAAATACAGATTTTTACACAAAAGGTGTCTTTTAGCATCAGGATTGAGACACAGTAGCTTTTATAAAGTTAAATTCATTTGAACTTTCATATAACTACAACTTAAGTGATGAATAGCTGCATCAAGTATGTGCTGACAGGTAGGACTGCTAGTCAACACCTCCAGCCATGAAAGGCCTCCCTCATTCTACAAAACCTCTTTGACTATGCAGGAGATGGGATTGGAAGGGAAACTGCAGTTAAGCTCTTATTTTACACCATCTTCCTTGTTTGGTGGTAGGTGAGGTATAGGAGACATAACAAAGCTAATAGAGACTGACTTACTTTCTGTTGTTGTATGTGTCTTTGTGCTGGGAAGGTTCCCCAAGTGTCCATGGATCAACCATGAGGTAGAAGAATGATCTTGCATGTTAGACATCTAGGCTTGGAGAATGCAAAGGTATATAGCTGCTCTGCTCTCCAGGCAGACTTGCTGCAAGTTTTACAATCTTGAATGAGTCATACACGAAAGGATGGCAAATCAGAAGGCAGGTTTTCACTAGTTTCTCAAGTCATCCACACCAACAACTGGGCAGGAGGTTAAAATTCTCCCTATGTATGGTGTAGTCCCTGAATTTTGCCATGTAGTTCTCAGATCATATTTTCTGTCTGTTTGCTGTTCCTTCAGAGAGTGAGGAAATCTCATCTGATTTCTGCTGGATGGCCACGTAATTTTCAAACACCAGCATGGTGCATTTGTGTAGTGCCCTCATTGATTTAAATGCAAGAAGATGCACACTGAGCAAAGTATGTACCTACCAGCCAGTGAAGAATTAATTACTGGGGCAATCACAAAGATTAAAAAAAGATTTAGTGAATTGGACTTTTATTTGGGTTACTCAGTGGCTTAACTATGAAAGAATTAACATAAATTCTTCCAGTTTTGGGGTTTAGATCATGCAGTGCTTACTCGGGATGACAGCCATGCATTTACATTAATTGTTCCGGAGGAAATGGTCCTCATAAATATCATTTGGTAGGATTCCTTTCGAGGAAGATGCTGATCCTATTCCACACTTTGACTGTCACTTCATGGTATATATACAATCATGGGAATTGAAATGCTTGTAGGGTAAACTGTTATTCAGTAAGGATAAACATTCCGTTAGGGAAATCCTCTCTTTTCGAAATGTGACAGCATTTTGCTGTTTTCAGATAATATTATTCAATGTTGCTGCATTTTGATGCCATCAACTCTCTATTTTTATACATTACAGCTGCCTGAGTCTCAAAAGGTAGGGACTTTAAAATGTCCAAGCCTGATCAATCCTTGACCCTTCTGCTCACACAGCTATCTGGGATATCAATTAGTGTTATTTGCCACAGTGTTTTCTTGTGATGGGGATCTTGCTAGCAATATACTTTATTGGTAATCATTATTCATGCTTCAAAACATCCAGCTTTGTTCTGGGCCTAGGATTTAAAGAGCCACTTGAGCTCTAATTTTGGCTTGCTTGAAACTACTGCAATCAGTTCCTGGTGAGGCAATTGTATTTTAATTGATCAGTATTATAAGTAATAATAATAGATTTATGCAATAGTAAAGATCCAATTTGATTTTTAATGAGTCACAAATCAGGCAGTTAGAGCAATGTAACGTTTAATCCCTGGATAGTTGCATTTCATTTCAAAATCATGGAGAAGAAAATCTGAAGTTCTCTAATAATCTTTCTTCTATTTAGTCCAGAGCTATTCATTTTAATGCAGGTTATTAGTGACAACGATAACTGACCAAGGAACAATCTGAAATTCATTACCTGATGGGATATCCATGGAAGTGGTCAAAATATGAAACAATAATTTTTCCAAAAAGTTGTTTCATTTGACATTTGTTTTCAGCCAGAAATAGATTAAAAATAAACAACAATTAAAAGGAGATTTGATGGAAAAAAAAAAGGAAAATAAGTCTGAAAGAGATACTGAATATTCATGTAGTCAGTTGCGATTCCCCTGCACCTAGGAGGATCACTGCTACTTAAACCATACTGTTTGAAGTTTCATTTAACATTTCTTTTAATTCGTGCTTGATTTTGTATGCAGACACATACTTTAATGAAGAAAAGGTTATGGATAATCCCAGTCTAAACTAAAAAAAAAACACCAACAGTTTCTCAATAAAATTGTGTCAGATTGTTTCAAACCACTGAAATTGTTTCACTCTCCTTTTTTCTTCTTAAAAAAAATAAATCTTATGTTTCCTATATGTCTATGAAAAGACTGTATTTTACCATAATAGCATTTTTGTGATGGAGATAATAAATCCTAAGACATTATCTCTGAAAGTTTGCTTATTGGTTTTAATTATCTGTGTGCTTGTGGCTGGGATGCTTTCACTTTTCCCTAATAGCCACATTAAAAAAAAAAAAAAATAAAAAAATGGTTAGGCAGAAAAGGTGATATATCTTGCTATTATCTCCGCTTGGTTTTCAAAACTGGGAAAGCTACAGTCATCCTCTTCCTCGGGCTCCTATGACCTCTGTAACAGTGCTGGTTGAGAATGGCTGGGAAGGTGGTGGGTTGGTTTGTCATCGTGTCAGATAGCCGAGCCCTTCTTCCCTTTTGAAGGATGCTCCAGCCCATTGAGATATATGAAAAGTTTGCTTCTGGGACTCAGGTTGTCTTTTTGCCTTCTCTCAAATGAGGCTTGTTGGAAGATATTTTTGCAAAAATCCCATTATTTATAATGAACCCTGGCAACGGTTGGTCAGTTTTGAGGCTCTCCATCTACACACAAAACTCACAAAGTATCCTTAAACAAAGCATTTTCCCTTAGTGTGTGTCTTGTTTGGCAAGTATCACATCTAATGAGCAAAGATGATTTGGCATTTAGAAGAAGGCAAACCTACATTTCACATTTCCATGTGCAGATGTGCAAAGCAATCCCTCTTTGGCACTTCTGCTAAGCTTTTGCTTTTAGTTGCATTAAGATTTTAGCAATGTAGCCACATAAACAGTAATGCTAGACTTTCCTCAAACAAACAATTGGAAAAACAAACTACTTGAAATAAAGAAGATATACGGAATGATGTCTGAAAGAGTTCATTTTTCTTTTTAAATGGGCTGTTGATCTTCTGCCTGAAGATGGTTAAATCAACATTGTGCCAGGAACGTCACCTAAATTCCTGGTAATGAATGGTTAATCCAGGAGTACCTGCTTGTAACTACCAAGCTGTTCTGTCAACCTGAATATGTGGCATTGTCTCTATTGTCTTTCCATCCCATTCTGTGTCCTTTCTTTTTACACTACAAGCTCTTCAGACAACAGACAACCTCTGATGATGCATATACATGGAGCACCATATAACGCAAGGTTAGTCCTGGACCACAGCACTGTTTGAATATAAATAATAAACATATAGAAGGATTGAATAAATAGCAGAAATAACATTAGGTCCACAGAATATGTTATTTATTGGGGTTTTTTCCTGAGATCATGTTTCGATATTAATAGGGCTTATCTGACAGAATGATCTACAGGAGATGTAGGATCAAAGTAACCTTCCTCTTGACTAATTCTGACCAAGAGAAAACATGACTTAGGAAGGCAACAACTTAGAAAGGAAACTTATTTCTGCTTTATGATTGATGTAGAGCAACAGATTGGTATTTCAAAGTTTTTTATTTTTTTCTGGCTCTAGTAAAATGTTAAAATATACAGGTCCCAAATTATTCCTCTTATAAAAAAAAGTCATCAATTCCATGCTTTGTGATTTGCTAAAAGATTATGCCATTTGATATTGCTAGCAAAATAAGGGTTTTTGTGTGTAATTTATTGACCTAGGACAGCTCAGCAGAGATGCAACATCTGGTTGCTCAATGAAGTCTTGCATTTAACCCAATTTTCCACCTCAGTTGACTGGAAGATATAAATCTAAACTTGATAAATACCAACCACTGTTTCTGTGTCTGAGAAATTTCCAAACTCCATTTTGAGACTGCACAGCAATCAAGAGCACACACAAGCAGCAAAAATAATATTGGTTCAGTGCATGGCGCTGGCAGCAACAACACTCACCTCTAACTGTTCTGCCTCAGATTTCATTGGAGAAATATGCAAATAAAAGGCTGTTAAAGTAACTTGTTGCAGAAATATGGAAACAGTACTGGTGTTAGCCTTGCTGTCCTCGTTAAATTTCAGTTCAGGTAATTAAATTCCGCCTACCTAAATTATCTTGTTGTTTTATTGCACTTTCACTTAAACTACAGGTATTTATTTGGCTTCTAAACAGTGTGGCTTTGTTTTTCATCTCCTCAGTGTATGCTTTCTGTAAATAAACACATGCATGGAGCTTTGTCCACATGAATATCTTCCTAAACTCATGATAATTATAATAAAGAAGCCTTGGTATGTTCCTTTGTGGTAACTTAAACATCCTTTTCATCTTAAAACAAACAAACAAAAGATTGTGATATGAGTTTCCCAGGAAAATACATAATTCCTTCTCACTAGATGTAGAAAATAGGGAATTTTTCTTCATTCTTCTACGTGAGGAAAAGGGTATGAGAATGGCATAATACCTGCACTAACCACCTGGGGGTGGTTTTAGGTTTCAGAATTTAGGATTCAGAAGCTGATTTGGTGCAGATAGAGAAAAGAAAGGTTTTTGATGATGTTATTGAGCCAATTTTGTCTGAACCGGAGGGGTAATGTCTCATATTTGGAAACCAAGGGAGAACAGTTTTACTACCTCTTTCATAAGTACATTGATAAGAGGGATTTATCTTGTAATTATGTCTGGCTGCAGATACAAATCTTTTTTAAAATCCTACCTCCCAGCTCAATTCTTAAATAATTCTGGTCATAGCTGAAACAATCTAGATCTCTTGCTTGTTATTAAAGTGTTATGAAGCTGGTGAAAAGGACCCATTTAGATAAAGACTAGTTTAAAAACATTAAATCAGAGAAATTTGTTTGTAGATTGATCATCTAGTCTTTCAGCTATTTGAAACTCCATTCCTTCTGCTCCTGGTGGGTCCATGAAAAACATTGGTGCTGTCATATTAAATGGTTGATACTTAGGCTTTAAATAGTATATAGTTATGAGACCCCAGATTCAATAAAGATTTAAGTTTCATTTTGCATATAAAGGGCTAAATTCATCACCTTAATTGAAGCATTGACCTGAGTGTCCATTTTGTGATTGTAGATAATTTTATCAATGGAAAAATGCAAAACTGCAGAGGTAAATTCACGCTGTAGTTGAAAAGCTGTCTCTGGAAATGTTTGCTCTTGTGCACCAATTGTAAAGACATAGTAGCACAAGAGTATACTCCACATAGGTCAATGTCTAGAGCCTGGTAGGAGGTATCCGAGTCCTCATCTGCAAACAAAAATTATGTATACTTAAGTACCTCCATTTAAACAATGACTTATGCAAATCAGAGGAGTCCAGCTGTACAACGGCAATACAGTGGCTTTTGATTGGAGCTCTTTTCACAGAATGTTTTTGCTTTCAAAAGTGGCAACTGAACCCAGGAATTGGAACCAAAAAAATAATTTCCAATTATACAACAAGATTTCAGAATATTTTGTTGGTTAGAACTCAATGTCAGTCTCTTCTGGGAAGTTGCTTAGTCCTGGACCCTTTTCTTTAACCTAAAAGTTAACTTGACATTTGCATTTCTATCCACAGCAATGCTCAGAGATATTAATTTCAGACTCCTTTTGTGTTTGTAAACGAAACCTCACGTCAATTTCCTCGAAGATTTAGAGTCTATTAAGCAGCAACGTGTACTGTGTAATTGTAATAATAGCAGTTTCATTTTGTCTTTGCAAATAATGTTACTGTCAGGTGCCATTGTTTAGGAATACTTCTGAAGATAAGGGTAATTCTATGAACTTTCCTTTCATTTCTGTAACTTTAATGTGCTATTTAATTCTCCTTTATTTTTGCCACAAAAACATGGAAAATACCAGAAAATGAGGCTTGAAGATTTGAGGTTGAGCAAAGTTGCAATAAAACTGATTTTCTGTGGCTTCACTTTTATTTACCAAAGCAATCAACTTTCTTATTGCTAGTAGATATTTTCCAGTTGACACACTTAATCTCTGGACCTCCTAATACCAACAAAATCAACTTTTCACATTATAATATAGAATTGCAATAAATATGAGAATTAATTGGCTTGAAAGAGTGCATTAGGAATATACTATTGGGTCATTAATCGTTGTCGGGGTTTCTAGAAATTCAAAAAATACTCCACTGACTTGTAAACCACATATGAATAATAAAAAGAATGGAGACTAGGCTGCTAAGATAAAATTATCATGCTCTCACCATCCTGACATTTAAAGAATATGTCAACAATTTAAAAGCTTCCCTTATACCAATGATATATTTATTCCATCAGGACTATCTTAGAATCTCATATTCCTGACACTTTTCTGATTATGCTAGCTCTCTGCAGGATAGAGCTTCCTGTTTATTATTTTAATCACTTCACAGCAAAATAAGCCTGTTTGTGGCACGTAAGAAAGACCTTGAATATTATGAGTGGGTATTTTTCTTCCAGATTTGCAGTTTATGTTTGTTGGATTTTTGATAATCTTTATTTTGTACCCCAGTAGAAATTAACATACTAATACGATTAGGAGATTTTTTAATTTCTGAAATTCTGATTTTATTTCTTCTTCTACACTTGATTTATTTGTCAAACATAAAGAGTCCAACAACCTTAACTAATAAAGAGCCAGGTAATTTTTTGTTAGCATGCTGCATACTGTGCAAACTAAGCATTTTGTTTCTAGCCCTCTTCCCTCCCTAAAGTTTATGCAGTTAGAAATCCATAATGTATTGCCTTTTTGGACAAGTTATTTTGTATGTTAAAAAAATGCAGGGTGGGACTGTTCAAGATCATTTAATGTAACTTTTTTTTTTTTTTTAAATTTACTCATCACCATTTTTTCACATTTTTCCTTCACCAAAAAGTCCATCATATTTTTTTAAATAAATCTGGAGTATTTTGTGTTAATTCTATAAAACTGTATTGATTAATGAATGCAAACCGGAATTCAGTATCTGTTTTGTTAGCTTCCAGTTTGCATCAGAGTTCTTACAGGATTTTGCACTTTGAAGGATAGTACTACTGACCTCTACTAAAATTAAGGTCATATTGTGCTTGATGGTAGTTCTCATCCTTTCCTATAAGTTATAATGGAAATGGTGGAAGCAACCAGAGACCACAAGAGACTTGAAATGAGATTTATATGGCTGTAAAACAGCAGAATAGGTCTACTTCTGTGTGACTGGGCACAAGGATGCTCCCAGATGCATCTATCCAGCCAGCAGACACAAGTGCTGCACATGTATCATCCATTTCTGCTCTCTAGCACCTCTAGAAATAAAACCACTTACATACTGGAAGGTAGGAGAGATGGTATTTTAAAAATACCTAGATGTGAAAATATGGTCACAGCATGCTGGAAAATACACTAGTTGGAAGGTACAAGTGTAATTAGGGAGACTAAGGAAGTGAAATGATACCACAAGTGATTGTCAGGGCTCCAGGTCCTCAAGGAGATGGCCGATCATCTCTCTTTAGTGTAGCCTTTAAACAGGCTGATTAATGGTTATGATCAGTCACAAATAGCAATTTAATAGACACCAGTTCTTATATTAATAAGCATTGGCATCTGAAAGATCCATCAAGTGTTTTTGAGCACTACTATAAAGCAACATATTTCCCAGTCATAACTGTGCTCAGAAAATTACTATTATTTTTTCCTACTGTGATAGCACCAACAATACAATAATAATTGGCATGACAAATAATAAGATCGTCTGAGAGCTCAATCTAAGGCTTGGGATGTGTCAGAGATGTAGGGGAAAACATAGCACCACAGTTCTTTTGTATAACTGACTTGTCCTTACTGACTTTCTACCCACCATTACTAGTTAGTAGGTCCTTGGCACTGCAGCTCGAGCGATCATTTGCAAACATTTGAAGGAACAGAAACCAGTAGCTTTATATATCAGTGGATTTTCTGTGACTATGTTTGAAACAGGTTCTTGAAGGCAAAGGTAAGCTTTATGAAGTAAAGATTTATAAAGATTTGTAAAAGATCTTGATAGAGAAGGCTTTGGGTTTGGGTTTTTTTGAGCGGGAGGTAGCCTATTTCCTCAAAATTAGCAGGAGATATTGTCATGGGTTCACCCACAAAAGAGACAGCAGTACCTGCCCAAAATGCAGATTTAATACTACCAAAAAATCACCCAGCACTCCAGCGGACTAAAGTAAATTACAAGTTTGGATTTCATGTGTGAGTATAATACTGCACAACTAATTCCTAAGTTTTGTGACTATTCTTTTTTTAGAAAGATGACCCAAATGTGCACACACTCACTTACAAAAGGGAAAACCTCCCTCACCAAAAGAAGGGGTGAGGACACAGTCCAGGGAAATTTCCTTGGTGGCATCTTGATCTAAAGGGCAGTTTCCTGACTGCAAACCCACTACTCCAAGGAGGACTGACTCAAATCATCTCTCCTGCTGTACCTTAGTTGAGTCTGATCTGTGGTCATACTAATTAGCTGGGGGCAAAAGCACAACAAAGGCAAGTGAAGGGTCTGAAACAAAGTGGTCAAGTTTTAATGGCCATGAAATCTCAATCTTTAGCAGATCTTTGACAAATCCCTGTCCTTGTCCTATCTTTGGTAAGCCCTGGTCATTATCAGGTCTTTGTCAGGGCAGATGCATCTGCCACAGATATTAAAAGGAAAAGAAAAAAGGAATGGAATTTTGGTGTACATACCGAAGTGGTATTTATTCCAAAAGCACAGTTTTTTAGAGGATGATGAAGATATTTATACAAATTTGGCGCTAATCAACTGCATGCAAGCTCCCAACATTACACAGCTTAGAGGTAAACAAGATTGCAGAGTAAAGAAAATTGAAACAACATTTTAGTGTAAGATAAAAGAGGATAAATGGGAAAATGTGCTGAATCCTTTAAAAATTGTGTAGATTAGATTGCTATAAAACCGTAAGAACTGACATCTAGCTATCAGCCATTGTTTTTGCTGGACCATCCAAGTAACTCCATTTCCAAAGAGATAAATTACTAAAAACAATGGGTGATTTTCTTTTTTTATTATTTTTATTACTTTTTCTTTTTAATCCCAGGATTTTGTCACCCTAAATTTTATTCAGCTGGAAAATCTAGCTCTGGAGGAAAACCACTGATTCAGAGCCTTCTAAGTTTTGCTCTTTCCTAGAATCAAGTAGGTAAATAATATTGACACTGAATTTCCCATTAAAAAAAAAACCAAAACATATCTCAAAAAAGCATAGAGGAGTTACACTTATGCTGGAAATAAAATGAGAGAAGAATTCCTCTCTGATCACTGGCTTTGTAAATTATTTTTAAAAATAATAAGAACAGAAAAATAAAGCAAAAGTCTTGGGGTCTTAATAGATGGTGTATATTAGACTGTGGAGCACTTTTTATTAAACCAGAATCTATCTTTCATCTGCAAAATTCTGTAGAGTGAGGCAGGTTATCCATCATTGAAATGCTCATCAGACATGAAACAATTAGAGAGTGACTGTTGTCCTGAAATAATGAAGTACTGATTGTACACATCTGTAGCTCAATAACAAAATATACAAGGAAGAGACACTGGAAAATATAAAAGGATAAAGAAAAAAGGAAGTATTTTCCAGTACAGCTCAAAGCTAGATATTGGGTTTATGAGCAGCTACTGTGTGAAAGCAAAAGAGCAATTGCATGTGATTTTAATGGTGCTTTCTTGACCTTCATATAATGGGGTACCTATTGTTCCAAAGCATTTCTTATTATTGGTACTGCATATTGGTTCTGCAATGGAAGCCTGCAGTAACAACTCTGTACAATTCAACCTTGAGCATATAAATACAGAGATTTATGCAGATTCATCAGTAGTACAGCCAGAGTTCTGGAAACAAGAGTTATCCTTATCCTCTTCAGACTCCTCTTTCACAGTGTTGTACTCTGACACTTATAAAAATAACCGAAGAACTTCACATAGAGGTGCCCGAGGAACTGAGAAAACTACCTGTGACAGTTACCAACAGTGCATCTTTGTTTCCTTGCGACTCCTCAACTCTTTCTTTCCGTGCTTATTTTTGTTCTCAATAGATTTTACTTATGANTATTTTTCTTATGATTCTTTTTTTTTTTTTTTTTTTTTAAATGAGATATTCCAGTATCAAATAGACTTTCTTGGACCAAAGACATAGAAATAAGTTTTAAAAGACTTTTGTTTGAAAATTCCTTGCCTCCTCCTAGAATCCAAGTAGTTCCTAGATTTTTATTATTAATAAGAAAAGATTCTCCTAAAAATGTCAACATCTGGTCAGCCAACACCACTGATTGTGCCAGGTGTTTT